>QKWP01002805.1:32324-48766 GCA_003550325.1 Gigaspora rosea | reverse complement strand
GAATAAGTGAAGTAGTGTGTCTTCACTGAAATACAATTAATACAATTCTTAGTATCCTCATATACTATTAATTGTGGCCTCTTTCGTAATTGCAAATCCCCCAAGCCTCTTTACAAAATACTGCCCAAATAACAGTATCCCTTCCGACTCTTGCATACCACAGTAATTAGTGTGAATTGCATAAAGTGCCTCCCTGCATTAGTCGCTCTGTCTCTAGCATTTCTCTAAAGAGGTAGAAATCTAGGTTGACAGTATGGTACGACAAATAAGTTAAATACAACGCGAAAAAACTGACACCAACGATGAACGTATCCAGTAACACATCAAAAAGTATAACGATAGCGACCTATCCTGAATCTAAAAGAATTAGTATTGCACAAACACGCAACTAAAAGCAAAAAAAAAAGAAACGAATGCTTAGCTGTACAGTTGAGAAATCCAATTCCAAAGGTAATGCACCAATGACAAACTGGGCAATACACAAGACAAAAATACCCCAGTAGCACACTATCAACAAAAGAGACTTTAAACTGACGGTACTAAAAACGAAAACTCCAGGTAATGCGCCAAAAGAATATAGAAGAAAGAGCACCAAAGTGGACGACACCAATAACGGAAGAAGGAGAGCAACGCCAAACTAAACAACGAAAGAAGAATAATTAGTGACAAAAAGAAGCACCTATCAAAGCCAAATAAGAAGCATGAAACTATCGAAAGAAAAAACTGCGTCACAGGAATCCAATTAGATAGCACCAACAACGAAAAGGAAAGCGCCGAACTGAAAGACACCAACGACGAAAGAACTGGACGGTACCAACGACGAGAGAAGCACACCAATAAGATGGACAATAATCTAAAACTAAAAAAAGAAAAAATAAATATTAGTATATACTAAAATAATAAAAAAAAAAGAAATAAAAAAAAAATTGAGTCACTTATCTTTATACCTGCTCTGTGTAACCAGTAATCATCACCGCTAGTTATTTAAAGTAAATATCATTAAAAAAATATATATAATTATATATTTTTTTTAGATATTAAACACATTTTTAAAAAAATTAAATTAGATTATCTTAATAAAAATTTAAGTAATTTTAATTTATAAAATTGTTCCAAAATGTTCCAAAATGTTCCAACTCATGCCCCAACTGTCCTATATACAATACTGCTTTAAGGCGCATATGGGGCATACTATATATATCTGAAATTAAGTACCTTTTTTGGGCAAAAAATTATATAAAAAATCATAATATTGAATTGTTTGCAAAAATTGAAAAACATACTAATAAAAAGTTGTCAAAATGTTACCAAATTTTTATTATAAGTATATTTTGATACGCTGAACAACTTTACTTAATCAAACTTTTGAAGTTTACTTAGTAAAAAAAAAGGTTTATATGTAGCAACTGCTAAAAAAATTTTTAAAATTTTTAAAAAAAATCAGGAGGTAGCTTATTTTAGGTAGTAGCTTATTTTCGGACATATATGGTAATATATCATTGGTTGGAGGATGTATGATTAGTGATGAGCATATAGCAGATTTGTGGGTCTTGGTCCTGCCTGGCTAGTTGGATGGTTGCAAAAGTATTGTTATTAGCTTTCTTGAAAGTTAATGTCTATAGTATAAGGACTTTGTTAGAGTTAGATTGGTTGTTTGATAGTAATTCTCTTAGTTGGGCCAAGCTATAATGCTATTATTGCAACTGCCCAGAACAGAAAATTAATTGATGATCCGCCAGTCAACTGATGCATGATCATAGTGTAACGTGACGCAAATTACTATGTAAATCACTTATAGATGAAATTCCACGATCACCCAAGGAAAATTATTTTTCTTACTAAGTTAATGAGTCATGTCGACTAAATGAAAGTTGTAGAGCTCGTCGAGACGCATCTAACGGTGGTTAGATCATCAAAATCGGCCCAGTAGATGCGGAGATATCGTCGAAAAACGATTGGGTGACTGTATAAAATTCTATGTAAACAAATATTTGTTTACATAAAATTTTACATAGTCGCCCAATCGTTTTTCGAAGATAACTCAGCATATACTGGGCCAATTTTGATGCACCGCTCGGAAAAATTAATATTAAAATGATATGGAAAATCTAAGCAAAATAGTAAATACGTGTAATAATTGTTGAAAACCAATTTTAGAAGGCGAAGTGGCTTATGATCTCACCACCTTTAGATTCGTTATAATGAGCTCTTGATTCATAACTTAGTAAAAAAATTTGTTCCTTAGGTGATCGCGTCATTTCGTCTATAAGTAATTTACATAGTAATTTGCGTCATGTTACACTATGATCATGCATCAGTTGACTGGCGGATCATCAATTAATTTTATTGTTCATATCAAGTTGTTGTTTGATTTGTACAAGGTATTAATGAGTGATATGGGTTTTTTGTTGTATGGGTTTGTAAAAATGAGTGCTTTTGATCATTTTTAGTAACTGTATTACCAAGGGGTTGTGGTGGACCTGAGTTCAGTCATAATAGTTTTTTGTGTGATGGTATTTTAGTACTAAAAAGTATGTGGTTATAGTTGGAGGTGACAGTTTCATAAAGGAGGAAGATATATTTTATTAGGAATTGAGTAGATATGAGCCACATAAAACCATTATGGTTGGTTCAATGATTGGTAGTAGCAAGGGTTTTGTATTGTTTAATTATCGCTTCATATGTCTTTTTACAAAGTTTTGTATATTAAGTATTTGTACTGCTTGATTGTTGAGAGTAGGTATAGTTCTAAAAGGTGTGGTATTGTTGCTATCATCTAAATATAAGTATTGGTGTAGTGAAAAACCTCTTGCTATTGCCTATTGTTTTAGTAATAGAATAAAGAAGATTAATTTAGTATATTTTTCTGGGATATTTGGGTAAAGGTAGCGGACGTGCAGATTGTTTCTAATGAATTCCCGGTATCCGTTTCTTGATAGTAAATCAGCATTATGATTGTAAACTTTAATTGTAAATGAGTACTATCAGTAATATCAAGGTTTTTGCAGTATCTGGCATAGTAGACATTAGTGTTAAAGAGGTTGTCAGTCTATATGACTAGCTTTTGCCTTTCTCATATGGAAGAAAAGGTTTGTATAGGTATAAGCGTAGTTCTCTTATTAAATATTGGTTTTGTCAAGTCAATGTCTTTTGCTATGAAAAAGCAATAAAATAGGTTTAATAAACTGCACTCCTGCCTATATTTGATGCATTTGTGAATAGGTTGAGGGTACTTGGATGGTTTCATTCTTGATCTTGTAGTAGATGAATTCCAGACCAGTTTCGCAAAGTAGTTATCTATCACTAAAAGTCACAAATCATAGATTTGGTTATTCAAATGTAGAACTTTGAATTGCTTGGCAACTCTTGGGCTCTAATAAGTTATTGAATAAATGGTTATTCCTAAGAATTGATTTGGTATGCCCAGATGAGTTATCCAACAATTGATTGAAGTTCCTTTTGGTAATACCATTTTTTGCCTGACCATTGATTTAGTAAAGTAATAAATTTCTCATGTTTTTGGATTAGAATTGAGACCATCATCATTTGAGTATTTAGTGTAATTCCAAAAAATATTATATTTGTATATAGGCCTTCTAATTTTTCCTGTTTGTATGGTAGCTTGTATAGTACATTGAAAATATTGAGAATGCATATGAATTGTTGGAGTTTCTGTGTCCTATCAGTGGGTAAGATTATAAGGAAGTCATTAACATAGTGTATAATTGCTAATATGCCTTAGTGAAATGCAATTCATGCGATGGTGCTAGAGATTATACCTGAGTTAGGTATTACCCGAGTTGCCCGCAGTTAACTGGTTAACCAGGTAATGACTAGAGTTACTCAGGTAGATTTACTCAAGCAATACTCAGATAATTCATCCAAGTAATACCTGGGTAGATATACCTGTGAAATACCCAAGTAGGAATATCTAAATAAGATATTTGTAACTAATAGGTATTATCCAATACAAGGCTTTTTTATATATCATAAGGGTGGTGACAGATATTACGTAATATTTTAGGGGGGAGGGGGGTCTCTAAAATCTTACGTTAAATATAGAATTTCATATTAGCCAATCAAATTTCTCTTATGTAGGGGGGAGGGGGGTAGGGGGTATAGTAAAATTATATTACGTAATATATGTCACCACCCTAACTTAAAATACTTGTTTTATGTCACTGAACAGATTTTAAATAATGAAACTTGATTGGCTACAATAATTCTTGTAACCAATCACATGACAGTTTACTCAAATAAAATGAGTAAGATCTTATATCTGGGTATATTTATTGATTATCTGAGTAACCCGTAAGTTTACTCGCTAGTTAACTGAGTAACATTTTTTTGGTCAAGTACAATCACTAGATGGTGCTAGCAAAGTAATAGAAGATGCCTCTAAATGCATGATTGCTGAAAGCTAGAACTTTGTCAAAGTATATTTCGCTACTATTGCAAAATCCTTGTAGAATCTAGTCGACTAGATTAACTGGCAGGATTCTGTAAGCATTTTTAATATCAATTTTTGATAGTGTGCAGTTGTTGCCAAAGTGGTTTATCCATTGAATAGCATGAGTCACATTTTTATATTTTGTGATGAAATCCAGTTTGTCAATTCTGTTATTTATACTATTGTCTGGAAGAGAGGATAAATAGGAAATAAGGTAGTATTTTTAGGAATTTGTATCTTTTTTTTCAACCAGACCGCATGGATTAATTTGAAAAAGGTTGCATAGAGGATTGTCTAGTTGACAGATATGCTTGTTGGTAAGTTCCTTTGTTATATAGGATATCAATACTTTAGGCACTATGCTAATTGATTGGAGGTTGTCTTGAATAAGGCATATAGTACATATCCACCAGTTTGGTTTTTTATAATAAATATGTAGTATTTTTAATTATTTTTATAATAATAATTTTTGACCTATTAGTCTAGTTTAAATAAGTTTATTACTAAAATGTTCTTCATAATAAGACGATTCTAACGAGCTCAAAATCATCCAAATCCAATCACAAGATCTTGAAATATCCGTGTGTCAAATGATGACGCACCCTATGGTGTAAGGATTGGTTGGACATAGTATAGACTATGTCCAACCAATCCTTCCACTATAAAGGGTGCGTCATTATTTGACATATAGATATTTCAAGATCCTGTGATTGGATTTGGATAATTTTGGGCTCGTTAGAATCGTCTTATTATGAAGAACATTTTAGTAATAAAATTATTTAAACTAGACTAATAGGTCAAAAATTATTATTATAAAAATAATTAAAAATATTACATATTTATTATAAAAAATCAAACTAGTAGATATAAGGCATATATTTTTTTTTTGAAGTTAAATCTGAAGCCTTGTTGTATACCATTAATGATATAGTTGATGAATGGACAGTTGGAGTGGTCCTTTGTAAGAAATTTTAGTGCCTGAAGGTTATTGGTGTTTGAACGTATAAGTAAACTAGATTTAGTACTTGTTATAGGGCTGAATAGAGGTAGAATCATGAATATTGTTTTATTAACAGATTGTAATTTTGAATACAGAGCCATGCCATGGGGCTGCTCCTATATTAAAGGTTTACAGAGTAAGTGCTTGCAAATATATATTTATATATATCTGTATGTATATTTATATCAATATGTTTTTTGTTTTTTGTATATGTATATATGTTTCTGTGTTCCTGTTAATTTTATATTTAGCTGTTTTTTTGCACATGTAAACTTCTTTTTTTTTTTTTTTTTGACTTAGGTATGAATCCTTGCTAGATGCTCTGCCAAAGTGTAATTATTGATATACTATTTTTTATAGTATTTTAGCTATGACTCTGGTGGATATGTAAAAAGAACTTCTTGTTTTAAACATATTGGTTTGTGTTTACTTGTTTTTTTTGTTTTTTGTATATATATATTTCTCTTTTTTTTTTTTATAGTGAGGTTTGAGTGTGTGTATACATTTTGGCTTTTTTTTATTTATTTTTTATTTATTTATCTTTTTTTTTTTTAAGAATGGGATTTATTNTATCAATATGTTTTTTGTTTTTTGTATATGTATATATGTTTCTGTGTTCCTGTTAATTTTATATTTAGCTGTTTTTTTGCACATGTAAACTTCTTTTTTTTTTTTTTTTGACTTAGGTATGAATCCTTGCTAGATGCTCTGCCAAAGTGTAATTAATGATATACTATTTTTTATAGTATTTTAGCTATGACTCCGGGTGGAAAGGAAAAAGAACTTCTTGTTTTTAAGAATGGGATTTATTGTTGCCTGTTTGATTTTTGGATTTTAGTTTTAGTCTGCTTAGATAGAGCTGATTTGGTGAAGAAATATTGTTGCTCTAGGTGGCCTATTTTTTTGCACATGTGATAGGCATGAACCTATTTGTAGTTTTCGTCATTAGGGCAACTCTTACAGTTTCAGTTAGGGACATGTAAAAATTTAAATCCAAATTAGTTTTCGTCATTAGGGCAACTCTTCCAGTTTTAGTTAGGAACATGTAAAAATTTAAATCCAAATTTACCCAAGTAAATCCAAATTTTCAAGTATTTTCCAAATAAAACTAAATTTATTGAAGTTTTTTCTATATATAAACCTCATGATTTTGACAATTTGATTGGCTATTTGCAATTATAAATCGCATGCATGTTTGGTTGTTTGTAATACAAAATTTTCAAGTCTTTCATTCATGTGATAATCATATGATATGGCCTAAATTACTGCTTAATTTTATAATACTAGTTAAAACCTAAATAATCCAAATATTTGCGATTTTCACAATAAATATTTTAAATTTTTAAACCAATTTATACATGTTCCTGGTTCCAGATAATGCAGATTTGTCTTTTATTGTGCCAGGTGATATCTGGTTTTGTATTGCGAAAAGTAGCAGTACTGTGCTGTTTTTTGGTAGTGGTTGCATCAAAGTTCTTAGCTTTAGCTTTAATATTGTATTCAAACAAGATTAAATCGTAGTTAGTAGTTAAGTTGACAGTTTTTATCATAGGTGGCAATAGCTAAGAATTCTTGCTTGATACAGAGTATATTGATATGGTTTCGATATGCGTTAAGTACTTGTTCTCTTAGGTCGTAAATTATCAAGATTGCTTTTATATAGGCTTGAAACACAAAAAGCTATTCAGCATATTGATGAATTTTTGGGGGCAGTTGCATTTTCTAATAGCAATAATTCTTTCTTTAAAGGTTTGTAAAGATTGTTCTTTGTCGTTGTACTTCATGTTTGATTTTAGGTTTTTGTAGCTGAACTCAATAAGATCAATGTAATTTTTGATTGCAATGTCCTTTCAGAAACGTAAAGGTAAGTTTGGTTTGTTTGGTAACATTTTCAATGCTTTTTGTTTTTCAAACCAATTGAGAATCTACGATAGCTTGATGCTTTCGATGCTTGTGATATAGTAGTTGCTAAAGGAGGAAAGTTGATTTCGTTGTATTCAAAAGATGGATACTTTCGCATAGTTAATTTTGTGTGTAATATATCAAGTACCCAGTAGGGCTATTAATTGGTCCGGTCCAAACTGATGGTCCTTTGGTTCATCCAGGGACCAGGCCTGATTGGTCCTTTTTAGAATAGACTAAAAAAACCATCAGTCCTAATAGTAATATCAAATAAACTAAATATTATCATAATAATACACATTTTGAAACAACTATAAAATATTTTTTTGATTAAAATTCAATTACAACCTTTCTTAGTTTGTTAAACAAAATTAAACTACGTTTAATATATAATGAAAACAGGCTATTGTTAACGTTAATAAAATAGAGAAATTTATTAATAATAGCAATGACATAATCAGTTGATTTACAATTTGCACTGTATTTATACGAAATAATGCCTATAGACATTATTTTGAAACACAAGTTTGAAACAAGCTAATGATTAATATAGCCAAGAATTTTTAATGATAAAAATTATAATTTGCATTTGACTAAATTAACTATTAGCTTGCCTCCAACTCATGTTCTAAACAATGCCTATATGCAAATACAAGATTATTTAGCTATTATATTTACTAGTATTTTATATGAACAATTATTTAGTTTAGCTGGATTAATAGTTACTAAATTACAAAAATCACTTTAGTTTGGGCTGTTTTGTATTTAAAATCTTGGTTTACTAAAACTTACTATTCTAAATTTTAATTTTACAAAAAAATTTTTTTCTGCTAGCAGGCTTTTTTTTTTATATATATATAATTTTATAGTGCTTATAAAATACTTATAAAATTTTTATACTATAATATAACATTTTACCAATTAAAATTTTTTTAATTTTTCTTGGAAATAACCCAATACTAGTAGTATACTTTATTTTTTATATTTTTTTTATTAAATATATTATGTTTATAAATTTTTAAGTATTTGACAACATGTAAATACTAACAATATTATATTAATAAATATTTTTTTCTATACAAGTAACATCTAATTATTTTGTTAATTTACTTTAATATTTTCATATATTAAAACAATTCTTGTCTTGAATCAGTACAAGATTGAACATTTGGTATGCCCAATTATGATTATATTATTTAAATCAAATTATTAAGTAGTTAAAAGTAACAAAAAATCTTTTTAACTAAATTTAACTATAATGTTCATATTTACTAAGTTAATTAAATGATATTATTTTGCTATTTGCTATATTAATATACTTTTATTTTCTAATCTATAATTTATGTTTAACTAAAATTATCAAACATATTAATTATTGCTCTCTTATATCATATAAGCAAATATTATAAATTTGAAAAGCTTATAGTAAAAGTATTAACAAACTTAATTTCATCATTATAGCAAAAAAGTAATATTGATCATTGGTCCGTCCAGTCTAGCTCTATTTGGTCCTAAACTGTAGTTCAGTTCAGTTTTTTAAAAGACTAGACAGTCTTTTAACCAGGATGGACTGGACAGACTGATTAATAGCCCTAGTGCTCAGGAGAGGTTATAATACTTTGGTGTATCCATGCTTTTTTTGTAGTTGCTATATTGATAATAAGATTGTTAAAAAGTGGTATTAATGGACAATTACCTTGTTGAGATATGCTGCTATGATCGACTTGTTTTTCTTTGTTCTGAGACATTGGTGCGTGAAAAGTGTGATTGTGAGTTGATTCTTGTTGCTGGTTGAATAGCTGTTGTTGTGGTACTGTTTTTATCTAAATTGTGGTCGTGCTATAAAGCTGGAAGATTTTATGTAAGTTGATGAGTTGCTGTTGAGATCTTTTGGACTAGAATTGGTCGAAGTATTGATCAATACACTTGATTAGTTTGTTAATTGTTGCAAATTGGGTAGCGGCAAGCTGGTCGATAGAAGCTTTGATGGATGCAATTATCATATTTGCAGAATTTTAATAAGCCATATCAATGTACATCTTTCTGTTACTATTAATTTTTGAAATATTGATTGTAATAGCAGGGCGATCGGATGATTTATTAGAATTTTCTGAGTTATTGTTGGTTTTTATGCTTATTTATTTGCTAGTATTTGTTGTTGTTTGTTTTTTTTTTTGGAAATTTGGAAATGTTTATATGCTTGCAAAAAAAAAAAATTTCTGGGTGAGAGTTAGCGTTTTGCCAGATATTCGTATTTTTGTAATAGATTGGTAGCTTGTTACATACTAGGAATCTATATTGCAGCTGTGGCTGTTATTTGTTTGTGTTACCTGTGAGTGTCTATAATTGTTGATGCGTGCACGTGATTGCTATGCATATAAGCAATTGGTATTTGATCAGGTCTAACACGTTGTATATTTGTAGTCATGTGGTTTTTATTATGTTTGGCCTCATTTTTCAATCAGTTAACTTTATAGTCAACTAGTAATATTGTATGCTAACACAAATTATAAAAAATCTGGTATTATAATTAGCCAACTTTGAAATTAGAAATATATATTTAAAAAAGTGTATATATATACTTAAACTTTAAAAACTTGTGCATATACAAAATATAAAAATAAAAAGAATTTAAAACCAAGCTTAGAATTGGGCTATAGTATATATATATAAAAAAGATATGCACTTAAAGAGTATAAACTTAAAGTATGTAACTATAATGATATATATTTTAGTTATTCAAAGCTTTTTTGATTTTGTATATATTCAAAATATCTAAATATTTAAAATTGTATATAGTAATAAAATTATTATATTTAGTAATTTGTTATATTAAATAATTTTTTTTTTATTTTTGGCAACTTTAAAATCTACTCAGGCAAATTTGCCTGCATTACAATTTAAAAGATAGTTTTAAATTAAAATCCTAAATTTTAGTATCAGCTATTTTTAGTATTAGCTACAATATATATTAATCTCTTTTTCTACTCACTAGATATTAATTTTATAAAACTAGCTTTTATTTTATAAAGAATTACTTAAAATATTATTACTTTGTACAAAATTGTTTTGATCTAATATACCTACTATTAGTTGCATGCTTACAAATTAGCTTATTATATTCTAATAGTTTTTTTAATATAGCAAGTTATAAATAATATTTTTTTAATTGTTAGTATATTTTGTAATAATAATAAAAAACATATTATAATAGTAATTTATACAATATTTTTCATATATTAATAGTATCTATTTTATATTTTTTAAAGTTATTATTTGATAGTTTTGAAAATAATTGTACAGAATTTTTTGTTATTTAAATTTGAATAAAAATTTCTAATAATAATCTTTAGTTTTTTTTTTTTTTATACAACGAGGTCTATCCTCTAATTCTTTATTAATTCGTCTTAAGAAATTATACAAATATACATCAAAAGGGAATTGTAGGGAAGTAGGGGTAAGAGCTGATTTACTCTCGACCTAAGCTGTGCTAGGGTCGGTAGACCTCAGTCTTCGAAGCTATATAGGTAAGAACGCCCGAGGGCGATATATTTGTCTAAACGTGATTGGAAGGGTGTGCTAAGTCTATTAGAATTATTATATTGGTAACTTCTATTAGGGTTAGGTAAAGGGGTGGGTGCTGGAATAACTGGATCGTGACGAATTTGTCTAGAGGGAAGCCAAATTTCGTGATAGATCATTTTAATTATTAAATGGTGTAGAGCTGGTGCATATTTGAGTTTGTCAGAAGGTCTTGCGAAGGGCGCTAATGTGACCGCAGTGATAAAGCCTAGTGGTAGTTGATTGTTGATATGAAGATTAATAAAGGACGATGTGAAGTCCACCGGTTGAACTAGATCCAGTTTCAATTCTGTTGCTAAGGCTTGAATAGTATCCTTGAGGAGGGAGATAAGAGAGGAATTGTTGGAAATACAGGAGATAAGATGCGCGATAGTTTCTTCTGAAGAAAGGCAACGGGGACAGCGGTAGTCTTGATATTTAGAGGGGCTACGTTCGTGAAGAGTCTTGAAGGTGGGGAGTTCATTGGTTAGTAATTTTACTTTGAAGTTCTTTAATTGTGAGAGTGTTGGGTTAGTAGATAGAGAGAGAGGTCGTTCTTCGAAGGAAAGGTAATCTAAAGTGAGGCGAATTTGTATGTCTGGGTATCGGTTAATCCAGTAACTTATTCGATTTTGGTTGGTCCAAAGAGCGTGATTATTTATTTCTATGATATCTTTTAAAATTGTTTTAAGAGTATGTGGACATGGTGTATTGAGAAGGTTTGGCGTGTATTTGTCGAATAGTAATTGGTGTGGTATGATGTCCAGTGTCATGAAGTTATCGGGTTTGCGAGGGTGGGTTAGGTCTTTATCGAAACGGAATTTTAATTTTAGGTTCATAATGATCGCTTTTAGTATAAACAAGATCGGGGCGTGTTGCTTCTTTTCCAGATTTAATAGTCGGTGCGATGGGTTGTCATATGTCTGTTGTAGTAAGGTTAGGAATTTGTGGTTGTTAGATGTAACAGAGATCGTGGTTCCAGGGAAGAAGCTTGTAGATATGAAGGCAAACAGAGTAAGGGCTGAGTTTGCAGTGCTGGGCCAATTTTTGTTGGTACAGCCCCAAGTGGCCGAGGTATTTTGAAGTGAGCAAGTTGCATACGGTGTAGCTTGATTATTGTGAGGTATGGTGGTCGAGATAAAAATGTTCACTGAGCGGTGTTTGTTTTGAGTTTTAGCTAGTTCCTCCCAGATTTCCATTGGAAATGTTGTGAAGGCCTTAAGTGGTCGGGCTCTGTTAGTTGTCATAGCGGTCAGAGGGGTGCTAATAGATATTCTATTCGGGTAACAGGTAGAAAGGGCAGATTCAATATCTTTGAGATTGGAATGGATGTTCTTATCGGAGGATACTTGTATGATGTAAGTATAATTTGTATCGTATTTAAAGTAGCAATTCTTTGTATTTAGGGATGTATCTTTTAGTTTACAACCAGGGCAAGGGGATGCCTGGTTGTTGAGATTTAAGTAATGACGGATGTATATAGTTGATTTTGAAGAGCGGCTGGTTCTACCGATGTGCAGGTTAGAAGTAATTATCCAAGATTTCTTTTTGTGTGTTCTTTTGGTTAATGTAAAGGGATTGGGGTGGACAAGTTGTGTCGAAGGGTTGGCATTAGCGGAGATGAGATCCTGTATTTCAGTAAACCAACGGGGGGTTCGTCCTGGGGGTATTTTTAAAATGTTGTGATGGAAATTTTTCCAGTTGAGTAGTTCATTATTGTTGTAATTTAGAAATTGTTCTATGTATCTAATGTTGTGAGTATTAAGTTTTTCTTTTAGGGATTGCGCATTGGGATGGAATCTAAGTATCTCGTTGATAGAGGTGCCAGTAGTTGGTAGAGGTTTGGGCCAGTCAGTTTCTGGATTGCGAGTAAGTTGGATATTGAGCGTATGCAATGCAAAGATTGCTTGGGCTGTATATGTTCTAGCTTGGCCACTTGGAAATAGTGGTAGCACATGTAGAATTGAATGTTGAGACTTGGTGGATTCTTGTAGTTCCTGTAAGCGAAGTTTGAGAAAGGATGTTTCGAAACTGGGGTGATTGATATTTTTTAGTAGGGAAGTGGCCAGAGAGGTCGGTTGGACTTGTATAAGGTTTTTTAATCCGTATATACTCCGATGAAAGAGAAACGAGTTGGGTATGCCACGGGCGAGTTTTGCTTTAGATTTGACCAGATTTGAATAAAGTCGGGTTAAAGTATCGAGTTGATTAGGTGAAAGGTAGGAGCTGTATAGTCTATATGCTAGTCTGGGGATTAGAACGTTATTGATTAGATAAATTGCTTGTTTTTCGGTTATGACCGCTTTTTGCATTCTTCCGATGCACTGTTTGAATTCGGATATGATGGTTTTCTGTGTGGAAGAAGGGTTGGGGTTGAGAGAGAACCATGCCCCTAAATATTTAAATGGTTTAGTGTTGTTAGTTGCCGTGATAGTTTGGTTGTTGAAGTTGATTGATTTGTTGTCTGTTTTTGCGTTTGTGACTAAGATTGATTTAGTAGGGTTAACTGTGATGTTTGTAAGTTTATAAAAGGAGTTGGCTATATTTAGTATTTTTTCTAGGGTAGCTTTATCCGGCGCTATCCAGAGAGAGTCATCCATGTATGCCATTATCGAGGTATGGATGGTTTTGGATTGGGTAGGCGTACTAAGTGTTTGGGAGAAACCTGGGTATTCAGTGGAGATACGACGTATGAGGGGGTCGTAGTAGATGACCCAAAGAATCGGGGATATAGTTTCTCCTTGGTCGATTCCATCTTCTACAGGGTAGGAATTGGTGTATCCAAGGTTGGTTATAACTTGATTAGAGCGGTTGGAGAGGATATGTATAAGAAGGTTAATGATTGTTGATGGTAGTTTAATTCTCGTCAGGGCCTTCTTCAGCATTGGGATGTGTATAGAGTCAAAAGCCTTTGACATATCCTGTAGTAAGAGCCAGAGTTCTTGTTTCTGAGTAGTGGCTATTTCTATAATTGAGGAAAGTTGTGAAATTGGCTGTAGGGTCGATTGGAAGGGCAGTGCTGCATAATTTAGTGGTGAGAGAACTCGGTGTTTCAAAAGTATATCAGAAAGTCTGTTGGTAAGAAGTTTAGTGAAAATTTTTCTAGAGTGATCGATTAGAGTTATCGGGCGAGTATTGCATAAATCAAAGTTATAGCGGGTTTTTTTCGGGATTGGCCAAATATTTGATTTCAACCAGGAACCAGGTGTTCTTTCTAGCCGTAGGCAGGCATTGAACATATCTAGTAGCTTGTCGAGTGCCGATTTGGGTATGTGTTGAAGCATTTCATTAGAGATGTTGTTTGGGCCTGTCGCTTTATGCTTGGGAGCAGCCGAGATGGTAGATATCAATTCGTCCAGAGTAAAGAGAAGAGGAAGGTTAGAGTAAATTGAGGGGTGTATAGATTCTAAAGGGTCATAGTGGGATTTCCATTCATCCCAGTGTTCTTCGTTTGTAGGATTACGTTTTGTCCAATTTTTAAAATGAGCTGATGTGGCTGTTTTAATTTCGGTTGGGTCAGTAATTATAGTTTCGGTTGTGATAATTTTGTCAAAACTGATATGGTCTTTTTCTTTTTTTAGGATACTGTTTATCATCCTTCCCGTATTGTCCTTGAAGTCGTTGTAGCGACGATTGGTATAAAATTTGATTTTCTCCATTTGTTGTAGATAGGTTTCTGCGTTTCTGGCCTTCCAAATAGTGGATCTGATTTCTTTGATGGACATTATTGTTGTGGCATAATGAGTGTGGTGAGTATTAGATTGCAATGCGGAAAGAGCAAGCGGGGTTAGTGCGAGTAAAGGAAGTTGTGCTAATGAGAGTGCTTTATTTAGGTGTTTGTTGATTGTTTGTAGTAAGAATAATGGGGCCATGGGAGGCATAGCTTTGCTTAGGAGGTGGAAGCATTTATTGATGTTTTTTAATGCAGAGTGTAACTGTGTCGCTTTAAGAGATAAGGCATGGAAGGGCTTCGAGATAGTGGTGGTTTTTGGGATGTGTTTATGTGCGGACTGTGATATTGCATTTGACCAGAGATTCCAAGTTTTATCTAGTTGTTCCAGTGAAGTTATATCTGATAGAAAGTTAGCCTTGGAAATTAAAGTAGTGATCGTATTACTGAACTCATCCCAGTTTTCAATTGTTGTTCTTTCATAGCAAAATATCTTCCGTTTCCTTTTCTTATTTCGGGGAGTGGCGGGGTTGAAGTTGGTGTACCATACAGAGGATAATATGCAGTAGTCACTGTTCGAAATACCAGCGGAATTAGTTAGCTGAGGAGGGTCGAAGTTTAAAAGAATTTGTGAAGAAACCCAGATGTCATCGATTTGGGAGCTAAGCCCTCTTCCACGCCAAGTGGGGTCAGTGATTTTGTGGAAGTCCATCAAGCTGGTTATGTTGTTTGAAAGCAAGTCAGAGAAGATCGGTAGGCGGCATTTTTTATGTGAGCCAAAATTGGCATTGAAATCTCCCAGTAACAATATATGCCATTGTTTCCTTTTAGCTTCTAGAATCCAGAGTGATAATTGTTTTTGGGTGCGAGCTAAGAGGTCAGTATTGTTAGATGGTAAGTAGGTAGAGATGATGCGGGTTTTATTTCCAGGAAAGAAGAAATCAACGTAGATAGCAGTGCCAGGATAAATATTAATGTCGTGTATGTAGGGCTGTAGTTAGTTGTGGACGAGGAGGGCAGTGCCCATACTGGTTTCTCTGTTTTGTGGAGAAGTAGGTTGGAAATTAGAAATGAAAATTTTGTAGTGGGGGTTCGTGTAGGCCCTAGGATTATCTTTTAACTTGGTTTCTGTAAGGCTAATTATGTGTAATTTTTCTTGTAGGCAGTAATCTAGCCAAAGGTAAAGTTTGGTTAGATTATTGAGTCCTCTAATGTTGTGAGTAGCTAAGTTTATTTGTTCTTTAGGATTTATAAGTTCAGATTGATCGTTGTTGGTAGAATCGTTGTGTAGGTCGGAAGTGTCTGGGGGAAGTAGGGTTTGTGAATTACTCATAAATGATATTGGTTTGATCTTGTTCCGGTACCATGGGGATTGCCCCATCGTTAAGTTTTGGTGATTCCATCATGATCGTATCGGTACTGTTGTCATTAACGAAGATGTCCCAGCCAGGGGGTGGGAAAGATGAGATAGTGAAAACAAATTCGGAGATTGTTTCTACCAAAAAGGTTCTGCGTAGAAAGTCTGCAGCTTCAGGGAATTCTTCTTGTTTGTCAATGGGGAATTTCCATTTGGTTGGAAGGTTACGCTGTTGAATTTGTTGATTTAGTTGTTCAATAGTAGCAGGAAAGCCATTGTCATTTATGTCTGTCTGTTTGTCAGGTATTTGGATCCAGTTCTTTGGAATGGCTCAGAAGAAGTAGTGTTCCCGTAGTGCTCGAGCAGCTATGACTAGCTCCTTTGGAGTAACGATCGGGAGAGTTAGGTTGATCTTTGTTACCAATGCCGGGTCCGTTGGGAGTTCCGGTTTGTCGGTATAATTGAAGCTTATGTATGCTTCGGGGAGTGGCTCTGGTAGAGC
>QKWP01002805.1:0-22958 GCA_003550325.1 Gigaspora rosea | reverse complement strand
ATATAAAATTTGAAAAAATCTAAAGAAAAATTTTAATAGTAAAAATGCCAATACAAGAACTTTAAACATTTATTATATTAAAGTTTTCTAATGATTTTAAAAAAAATTTATAACAAAGTTACTAAAACAAAACTCAAAGAATATTTTTTACTTAGAAAAGATATGGCTAAAATCAATATTTAAAATTTTATTAAAAATTTTAAAATACGCAGGCAAATTTGCCTGTGTTACAATCTAAGGGATAAATAAACAGTTTGCAAAGTAGTTTATAAATTACTATACAATAATATTTTATTATAAACCAACCAATATTTTTTTTATATTAAATACTATAGTTTATAAATCTCTAAGTACAGTATATTTTTTCTAAATACAAATTATATAAAACTTTTTTAAATACCATATATATTACTTTATATATATATATATATAGTATATATATATATATATAGTATATATACTATATAGTATATATCTAATATAGTATATATATATACTATAGTATATAGTACTTGTTTTTTATACTGTATATATATATAATATATACTGTATATAAAAATTTAGTATACAGTATTTGTAATTCAAATTTAAATATATAGAAATTATTTTTTTAAATTATATTTAATTTTAATAATTTTTTGCAATAAAGATATATATATAAATCTAAAATACTGTACTATTGTTTTTAATTTAAAAAAATTTGGTTTAATTTGTCTAAATCCTAAAAATTCATAATAACTATACGTATATTTTGAAATTTTATATGAGATATATAAATCTTAAAATGATACGTAATATGGTATGTGAGTCTGTTAATACTCACCAATTTGACACTTTTTTTTTAAAGACATACTATAGTTTCACAAAGACTTTTACTAAATCAATATGGTAAGGACTTATTTGTGACAACAATTTTTTAGCGGTTCTTTTACACAAAAAAAAAAAAATTATACGCATTTGTATTAAAAATCATCAAAATCAGGAAAAAATCGATGCATAAACAAAAGAATGTGAAAATGGTTCTTTTGAAAAAAAAAATATAAAAAATAATGTCATTGTGCCTAAGGATTAACCAGAATTAAGCTGTCATATTTGTAAAAAAAACTAGCCGGATTTAAACATTTTAAGTTAAACATGATTGGTGGCTTTATTCTGGTTTAAGGCAAGATAATAACCCTAAAATAAAATCCCTAAAATAAAAAAAAAAATAACAATTATAATTTATTTTAGATAAAATATTAAATATTCGTGACAATATTTACCGTTTTAAAAATATGAATTAAAAATGGGAGCGATGATTTGTGATAAAAACTGTAACAAAAAATTTTTATTTTGTGTATTCCGATTGAAAAGATGCAATAAATCATTGTACGGAATGAGAATTGGTGATACAAACATGTGGTAGACCATGAGCTGTCCGGAAAGTACCGACAATGATTTATTATTGGTTTGTAAAGACTATCCGCAGAGGATCGTAAACTAAGAGTGAATCAATTAATTGGTTAATCGACATAATAAATTCGGAGACTATAATTTTAAATCTTCTCTGAGGAGAACATTGCATTCAGGGGAATTTTAAAAAATCTTGCATTTTATGATTATGTTTTTTTTTTTTTATTACGTAGAAACCTTAACTGTTAAGATATTTAAAAGCAGATACGTACGTACGTACGTAGTATTTTATTTATCCATAAATTCTTTTTATTAATAAAAATGTATTAAAAAATCGATACTAAGATCGATTACAATGCATAATGCTGTAATGATAAGTTCATCATTATCGCCATATCTGATTACCGATTTTGAAGAACAACTGATTTGCCCTACCAATAAAAAAACAAATTTAAGATAGGCTAAATTTGGATCGACGCAGTTATCAAATGGTATAATAAGAAAAAAAAAAAACCTGCATACAATGGGTAGCATTATACGAGTTTTCAAAATTCACGAGCCTCATTATTATTTTGTACCAGTATTATGAACTAAGTAAGCAGGATCTGTTATGTGTGTTCGGTGCAAAATAATTAATTGCGTGAATAGTGAATATAGATGCGATGATCAGCAGCAAATCATAAAATATGTATGATCCCGTGAAACACGTAACAGGGTTTTTCAAACATCGGTACGAAACATAATTGAAACATTTAATGTTCTAAATCACTATGTTCAGGATGTTCCGGACAATATACATCAAATATACATTAAAAATATATAACAACTTACAACAGAAAACCAATTGACTGTAAATAAAAATGTATAAATTTTCTTTTATGTAATAAGAACCATCCATATTTCTTATCACTACATTACAAGAATTGTTTTTTTTTTTTTTTTTCAAAAGAAACCTTGATTATGTACAAGAAAATTAAAATAAGTATTAAAAGAAATTAAGTTCAGAAAAATGTATTATTAAAAAAAGGGAAATCATAATGAAAACAAGATGATTTTTTTTTTGTGTATGAACGAAAGAAACTTGTTTAAAACTGGAATCATTGTAAACCTTGAAATGCTCTATGATGGAATATTTTTTTTTTTTTTTTTTTTTTTTTTTTTTTGAAAAATAATTCGCATACAAAGAATCATGTTTATCTTAAATCATATGATAAAAATTTGACTCATAGACTTCATGTCAACATTCTTCAGTAATAGTAAGGGTATTATCATTTCCGGCAGTCTCATAATCCACTTGTAATTTTTTCAAATCACGATATGAAGGCGAATCTTTATAAGCAATTCCAGCCTTCATAGCAGCAGCTAATCCTATGAACAAAGCATTTCCAACTTTTTCATGCACGTTATATTGTTGATCAATCTCTAAAGCTAAATTGATACCAGTTCGAGAAATTTCCCAAGCTTTATCTTGTAAACCATAAGCTTCATCAATAGTTTTAATTTTATTCATAGTGTAATTAACGGTAGCCGATATAGCATCCGGGATTGGTGATTGTTTAAGTGCTACAGCACTTGTGATTGCAGCTTGAATTATGTGTTGTGATATTCCAGGACCTTCAGATCTGTTACTTTCTGAGGTAGAAGAAGTAACTTGACCTTCTTTAGAATTAGTACTTTCGCTGAACTCTTCAGTTAAGCCTGCGCGATCCATAAAATCTCTTAATTTCGCTACCAAGGCATCCTTTCGTGATTGATCAGCATGAACTAAAAAAAAAAAATAATAATAATAATTTTTTTTTTTAAATATTATTGAAATTTATTACACATGAAAATTATTATAAAATAAATTAAAAGCGTACTTGGAAGAGCTTCGAGCATATGTTCTAAACCGAGCAAATAAAGATCCAACGCACAATCAGGATTTCCTTGATGATCTTCTTCAACAGCAAAAGCAGAGAAAGCAATGGCTTGATCGATCTTTTTTCTATTTAATTTGTTAGAAGGTTTCTTTCTTCTATGAGTATGTGATGCGGCAGGTGATTGTGAAGTAGGTACATTAGCTACAGAGTTATGACGATTATTGTTTGACGTAGTTATGGGAGAGAGCATATTTGCTCTAGTAGTAATAAGGTTACCCATGTTACTAGCTTCCGGATTAGAAGTGATGGCTGTAGAAAGAGAATTTTTTTGTTGCTTTTGATGAGTTACCCTTCGAGAAGTATTATTATTATTATGAGTTGGTTGTTGAGGAGCAGTTGGTGAACTCAAATCATTTGTATCAGGGGAAGTTATATTTTGAGAAGTTTTTTCTTGTTGACTGAAATAACTACTTAAAGGAAGCATAGCTAAAGAAGATGATAGAAGCTGAGTAGGAAGAGCAGATGGCACTGCTATATTACTAAAAAGACCTCTGGCATTTTGAGCATTCGAACTATGATAGGAAAAGGCGGTTGGTGCATCAAACATTGTTTTTACAGAAAATGAAATGATAATAACTTATAACGTATCTATAATGTTTATAATGTTTATAATGTTTATAATGTTTATAATGTTTAGTTATTTAGGCAAAAAAGGATGTCAATATATAAAAAATTTTAAAAATCCAGGTAACGAAATCAACTCCGTGTTTATAATGAAAAAAAAAATCAATAGTATTGTGCGAAGTAAGAGCTATTTATTATCTTACGAAATGATAGTATGATAGTGAATGTATAAAGTAAGCAATGTAAGGTATACAGTAATAATATTGGAATATGTAACGTACAGTATAAAAAAAAAAAAAAAAAAGTATGTATAAAGGTATGTATAAAGGTATGTATAAAGGTATGTTATATATATAATATATATACGTATTTATATTGCAGTATTGCATAAATGAATAAGGTAAAATAAGCCGTGTTTAGGTTAATTGTATTAATCGTATTAATTGTATAGATTTGGTATGTATTAAAATGCAACGATGCATCACATTATCATTATCACACCATTTACTTTCTCTGCTAGTTTTGATAAAAGCACACCGAATAGATAATTTTTTCAAAATCGGATTCAGGGTCCACTTTATATTTATCAAAAAAAAAAAGAGAAGCAGAGAAATATTTAATATACTTGCGGATAATGATTTCAATTAATTATTTATTTATTATAAAAATCAGGTGGTAGAAAAATCCAAAAGAAAACATGTCAATGCATGATTGGTTCATTTTAAGAACCACAAACAAGCAACGTGTTCAATTCGCTTTCACAAACAAATAACCGAATGGCGATGCTAAGGATATGCATTAAACGATTCGCTCAAGAACAATGGTAAAATTTAGGTTATTCTATATGATTATTAAAGAAATTTATCATAAAGAATACATCTTTGAAAGAATATATACCCGGTAATAAAAAATAACGAATACTAAAATTTAAAAAAATATATATAATTATTATCATATTAAAAAATATAACAATCAAATAACTGTTGCGATAGATAAAGATGCATCATATTTTTTTTTGGAAAGTGATATTTAACGATCTGGTGTGACAGCCATTTTAAGTTGCCTCCATTTTAATACCATATATACCATATATATAAAATAAAATAACGTTTGAATCTAGATCTACTTAGAACAGCCACGCACTTCTTCGCAGTAAATTTCTCTCTAAAGGTTTGTTACAGTGTTGTGTTTGTATTTTCGTTTGATTTGTGGTTTCGATTAAGGTTAATCACATTCAGGAACATTTGATTTCATGCTCACCTTAATAATAGGAGTTAAAGCATATTCGGATGACTAATATTACATCATTATATTAGTTAGTGCTTATATATTCGTACGTCTAAACTTATTTTTTTTTTTTATTTTTATTAAAATCAATTTAAATTGTGATGCTAATGATTATATTTAATATGCTTAATATACTTATTTGTTAAATATATAATATATATATAATATATATATATTTATACGTATACTTTTATGATCAACTGTTGTTTACAGGATTAGGACGATCACGGGCGTAAATCTTGAAAAAATAAAAAAGCAAATGATTTTCTATCCATTATTATTATTATCATTCCAGCATTCCACTAAATATATTATCCATTTCACATAAATGTTACACAATCACCACGCCTAAAATTAATTTAGAACACTGAATAAATCGGCTACAATTACTAATTAATTATCTGACTTGTCTTGTTTGTATTATTTGGTTCGTTCTTTTAAACTTTTTTAAGCTTTTAAACAAAGAATGTTTTGCTTCGTTTAACCATTCCGGTCATGCAAGGGTTCGTAATGTCCTTTCCGTGCTTTTTTGTTGAGCTGTATCCATTATTATCGTCCTTGAATGCTTGTATGTTTGTCATGCTTTTATATGCTTCATAATGTAGATTCACATGAGTAAGATACATTGAGTCTATCTTTTATGTATTTCATCGCGTTCAATCTCTCAATTTTAATCTCCAAAAAATTATTAAGCGCGCCATTGTACTTGCATAAAACATTTTATATTTCCTAAATAATTTCTTATAGGATCTTTTTTTAGTGAAGGTTTCATTCAATTTTGTAATTATTGAAAGTATCTGACACATATATCCTGTATGTCTGTAAGATTACTTAGTGCATATTTCACGAATGATACTATTTAAAAGAAATGTATTAAAACCTTTGTGGCCTTATTTTCCTACCTTTGGTTCTATTCTTCTACCTTGGTTCTATTCTTCTACCTTGGTTCTCTCTTCCTTTTCTACTCTCTTCCCGTAGATCTTTCTAAAGGAATTGCAAAAATGAAAAAAAAAGTCTCATTAAAAAATGAATACTTGCTTGATAAATATTCTTATCTAATCAAAATTAATTGGTCTTTATTTTCTAAAAAAAAAGAACAAGTGCTGTTTAAAAAGGAGATTTTTTCACGGAGTGCTTCCTTTGCACATGTAGCTGCTTATATTTACTGAATGTTCTCATTAATTGGCTTATCACAAGTTGTGTAAGGATTATTAGTGGAAACGATTAATGACTTGATGGTCTTTCATGTGAGAAGGCGTATTCGATTTCTAAGAAATTAAGGAAATGCTTGACTCAAGTATAGCTTCTTTGAATAAACTTATTGTTCTGATCATATGTTCGTATGTTCATATGTTCGTTAATAATTATCCGATACATTTTTATATCATGTATGTATTTGTATCAAATTTATTCATATTACTTCGATCTACGAACTTACATCGGGTCAATTAACCATTGCTACATGGACTACATGGACTACATGAACGAATCAGGATTATTAAATAAAAATTTTTCAGCAAATTTTTGATTTGAGTTGACAATTAAAACTTTTAAAGAATGAATGCACTTACTAGTAAATAGGTATTTGACTATTTGATTTATTTTCGGGTGTCATGACGTCAAAATCTATGTAAAACTAATAAATTCAGTTTCAATTATTGAAAGAATTTGGCTTTCTGGTTAATTGTTCTTAATTTTGATAACATTAAAAATGTAGGTATTAAAAATTTATATATTTTTTTTGGGATATATTGTTTAAAACAGGTTGATGACTCAAGTTTTGTAAGTAGAAAAAAAAATATTTAATTTAATCAAAAAGATAAATGTACTGTAAATTTTAATATTTAACTATTTCGGTTCAACCATTTTTTTGTAGTACTGTAATTACTATATCTAGGAAAAGAATGGCAAAGTACAGGATTAGTAAAATATATAGATAAGTTATTTGTGGTTGTTCAATAAGTAACCGTAGTAAAATAAAGATGTGATTATATAATTGTATTTTATCAAAAATTAAATTTATTTTTTAAATTTTAAATTTAACCTAAATTTTAAATTTAAACTACTATTATTGTTATACAAAATTTATATTTGGTTTTAAATAAAACTAATTTTAACTATATAGTAGTTAAATTATTATTTTAATTTATAAATTAAAATTTTTTAAAAAAATTAGTATGGAAAAAAATATACTATATAATATATACTACCTATTTATACATTATAATATATATATATATATATATATAAATTAAAAAATCTTTAATTAAAATTAATTTTATAATAATTTACTAAAAACATTTTTATTTTTTAATTTTATTTTTATTTAGAGGTTTAATAATTTAGTGCACTTGTATTATAGTGGATTCTATAGTAACAAATAACAAATACAAATAATGATTAGAGTTAGGGTTAGAGTTAGAGTTAGAATTAGAGTTAGAGTTAGAATTAAACTTATAAAATTATAGTAAAATTACAAAAAAAAAATTTTTTTGTTAAAATTGCAATAGGGATTACTCTAGTAAAATTTTGAGATATATAAAGGCAGTATTGTTACAAAACAGCTTTGAACAGTAGTTAAAACAATCTTGAACAATTAAATATAATAAAATTACTTAAAATTTTATTAAGATAATCTATTTTAATTTTAACTAAAATGTTTTTAGCACCTAAAAAAATATATGATTATATAATTTTTAAATAAATTTATTAACTATTAAAGCCTAAACAAGTTTTAGAAATTTGAATATTTGGACATTTGAATATAAACAAGGTCAAAAAAGGCTTTGAATAGCCAAAACATATATTATTGCATAAAGGAGTGCATCATAGTGCAGGTGTACTAAATTATAAAATTCTTTATTTAGTTATATTGTTTATATAGTATATTAGTTAATTATTGTAGCTAATATTAAGGGTAGAGTGAACGTAGATCAATTTTCATATGATTTATATGGTATAGCAAAATTTTATATAGAAAGCAAATACATGCTTCTAATAAAACTTTTTAGAATTATAGCCAATATTCTCCAAAATTTAGTGGTATATAATTTGAAGCTTCTTATTTGTTATAGTATATCATTTGAAAAAAATCTACCTTTATATATTGGTAAAAAAAACTTAGATGATCCAAATTTCCTTAGATCACACAAAAATTATTAATTCTAATTGGTTGAATCTATGTTGTTTACAATCCTGATTGGTTGATCCTCTGATTTCATATGATTACAACATGATCACTATTAAAAATGATCTATGTTTACTCTACTTTTAAATTGGCTACTAATCAGTTACTAATCTTTTTGAGTTAATAGTATATTAGTTATGCTCTAAGGTTGCAGATCAAAAGATTTCTGGTTCAAATTCTCTTAGAAATGAAATAACAAGAGCTAGCCAGTTAGAGAATTTATAAGGTAAAAAGGAGTATTGTGATGAAGTTGACTTTGATTAATGATATAATGTGAATTATTTAACAAAATCAAATGATTTTGATATCAATTAACTCGTCTCACAAAAACGAATCTAATGGTATAAAGATCATTAAATTCTAATCACTGGATCAAACTATATTATCCTTCAAAGGTAAAGAAACTAAGGTAAAGATTTTAGAGGGGGGTGGGGTATTGTGGCGAATTTGAGAGTTATATTATGATACAATGACCAGAATTGAATAATTTTTATAACATTCGATTTGTTTTGATGAGATGATTCAAATAGTGGTTAAATCATCCAATTCCGATCATTGAATCACAAGATATTAACAATTATGATATGACACACTACGATACAAAAAATAATTTTGAGGGTATTATGACGAAAAGTATGTTGTACGTACATAAGTATCATTATCTTGTAATTCAGTGATCGGAATTTAATGATCTAACCACTATTTGATTCATCTTATCGAGACAAATCGAATAGTATAAAAATTATTCAATTCTGGTTGTTGTATTACAAGAAAGTACAAATTCGTCACAATACCCCTTTCGCCATAATACCCCGTTTCACCTTATATTATAAAAAAATAAAGGCTTAGAATATCTATGAATAGCTTAATTAGGTAGCCATTAAAATATAATATAAGACCCAAGTCTAAATATACATATTATTGTATAAATAGAACTCTAGACATCTCTCATATAGGTTATAACTGAATTTTGACCAATTTTGATATAATTTGCTAAAAATAACAAAACCATATTTACTTAAATAATTTCTAATTCAGTAATCAGAATTGAATAAACTTTTTTTTGTTAGATATGCTTTACTAAGAGCTTCATTTTAAAAAAAAAAGTTCATTTAAATTGAACTACTAGATGCCAAGATAATTGCCAAAAACTAATTTTTTGCTTTTTAAATTTTAGGTATTTTTGCTAAAATATGTAATATATAATCTCTGTACTAGATATCTAGAGTCCTGTATAATCTCATAGTACTCTTTGAACCCGAATAGATAAAATATACATAAATAAATATTTGCTTATTTTTATTTTTTTTATACAACTCTTTTTATTTATAGTAAGGGCCGTGTCATTAATCACCTGATTATTTTTAATAGAGGCCTACCTCCCCTCCCTCTTTCTTAATATATATATAGTCAGGTTTTTATATATAATTTTAACTTTTTTTATCCCCTCCCTTTTCTAAAAAATTATCTGATTTTTGTCACTCTCCTAATTTGCTTATTTTTAATGTATTTTTGCAAATTTTTTTATTTTAAAAAACCTTAGGGTATAGTTATTTATCAGGTGATTTCTACCTCTTAAGAGGGTACCCTCTCTCCACTCTCTCTCTCCCACCTGATATTAAACTAGCCAATCAAATTCAAGCAAATAATATATAAAAACTGGACCCAGTTTGGTTTAGATTTGGTCTGAAGTCTGCAAACTGGTTCAAAGAAAATATGTTTCTATATATTTTTTAGTACTAAACAAGTTTACTTATGCATAAAGTTAGAATTAATTAATAAAATTTTGTGAATCATAAGATTTTATAGAATTTTATTAATAAAATTCTATAAAATCTTATAATTCGCAAATTTTTATTAATTAATTCTAACTTTATGCACTAAGTAAATGTGTTCAGTATTTAAAAATACATCAAATCAGTATAATTGTTTTTATTTTACTTAAAATTTAGATATTATATATATAATTTTTGATTTTTGATCAAAATAGCCAAATTTAAGCATCTTTTCTTTAAATTACAAGTAAATAAAAACAATTTTGCTGATTTAATGTATTTTTAGATTCTAAATAATTTTATTTAGTGTATGAAGTTAGAATTAATTAGTAAAATTTTGTGAATTTTAAGATTTTATAAAATTTTATTAATAAAATTCTATAAAATCTTATAATTCACAAATTTTTATTAATTGTCATTGCTGATGCTGAAGTTGGCTGATGCTAAAGCTTTAACCTATTTTAATATAAAATTTTAAAATTTTTTTTGGATGTTTTTTTTGCTTTTGTCTAATAGGATTAGGGCAGGGTTTGGGTGTAGATTTTATATTTATAGAGTATATGTGAATTTTAGTAGGGCTTATAGTTTCCAATTGTGACCCTCAGCTTTAGCATCAGCCAACTTCAGCATTAGCCATGACATTAACATTATGTACTAAGTAAACATGTTCAGCATTTAAAAATATATTAAAACAGCATAATTATTTTTATTTTATTTAAAATTTAAATATTAAATGCATAATTTTTGATTTTTGATCAAAAAGTCAAATTTAAGCATCTTTTCTCCAAATTTCAAAAAAATAAAAACAATCCAGCCAATTTAATGTATTTTTAGTTTCTGAATAAGTTTATTTAGTGCATAAAGTTAGAATTAATTAGTAAAATTTTGTGAATCATAAGATTTTATAGAATTTTATTAATAAAATTCTATAAAATCTTATAATTCACAAATTTTTATTAATTAATTCTAACTTCATGCACTAAATAAACATGTTTAGTATTTAAAAATATATCAAATTGGCATAATTGTTTTTATTTTATTTGAAATTTAGATGTTATGCATAATTTTTGATTTTTGCTCAAAAAAGTCAAATTTAAGCATCTTTTTTTTGTAAAATAAAAACAATCCTGCAAATTTAATATATTTTTAGTTTCTGAATAAGTTTATTTAGTGCATTAAGTTAGAATTAATTAGTAAAATTTTGTGAATCATAAAATTTTATAGAATTTTATTAATAAAATTTTATAAATCTTATAATTCACAAATTTTTATTAATTAATTCTAACTTTATGCACTAAGTAAATATGTTCAGCATTTAAAACACATTAAAACGGCATAATTATTTTTATTTTACTTAAAATTTAGAAAATAAATGCATAATTTTTGATTTTTGATCAAAAAAGTCAAATTTTAGTCCAAATTTCAAGTAAAATAAAAAAAACTCTGCTGATTTAATGTATTTTTAAGTGCTGTATAAGTTTACTTAATGCATTAAGTTAGAATTAATTAGTAAAATTTGATAAATAATAAGATTTTATAGAATTTTATTAATGAAATTTAATAAAATCTTATGATTCATAATATTTTACTAATTAATTCTAATTTAAAGAATTAAGTAAACTTGTTTAGCACTTAAAATATATTAAATTAGCATAGTTTTTTTTTTTATTTTACTTGAAATTTGGAGAAAAGATGCTTAAATTTGACTTTTTGATCAAAAATCATCTATTTTTTAAATTTTAAGTAAAATAAAAATAATTAAGCTGTTTTAATGTATTTTTAAATGCTAAACATGTTTACTTAGTGCATAAAGTTAGAATTAATGAATAAAAATTTGTGAATTATAAGATTTTATAGAATTTTATTAATAAAATTCTATAAAATCTTATGATTCGCAAAATTTTACTAATTAATTCTAATTTCATGCACTAAATAAACTTTTTTAGCACCAAAAAATACATATAAATATATTTAAACTCAACCCAATTTACAGACTTTGGACCAGACCTAGACCAAATCATAATTGAGTCTAAGTTTAATTAAGCAATTTCTCAAGAATTACTAATCCAAATTGGCTAAAATTTTAATATGTTGTAGCCAAATATGATTTATATCTTCAAAAATTTTTTATCTAATTTGGATTAGCAATTGTAAAGAAAATTATTGCTAAAGATTAATATAAAATAAAATATTTATATTTTTAATTATTATTATTAAAAATTTTACAAAAGATTAATATAAAATAAAATATTTATATTTTTAATTATTATTATTAAAAATTTTACATAGTTATTTTGGACGATTTTAATTGGCTAATAATACTATATTATATAGCACCTGATAATCCCTCTGACCCCTTTCTCCCCTAAAAAATCAGATGATAAATGTCTATACTCTTATTTATCTATAGATATTTTAGAGTTCTGATAAAACCTTACTTGGTTTTGCTTTTGGTAAAACAATTTTTGTATCTGATTTATTTGTAAGCTAATATGGTTAATTGTAGGGTTCGGAATAGGCTGGGTTAGTAACTGGACTCATGCTAACTCGTGACTTATGAATTAAACTCAGAAGAGTTACTCGAATTATTTGAATCATATGACCAAATAATTTTTTCGAGTTTTACTCTGAGTTACTCGAGTAAATGTGCTATATAATTTATACATATTTCAAATTGCGAGTTAAAAAAAAGTACACTTTAATTTATAAGTTATAAAAAGCAAATATATTGGATATAATACCAGACAAAGATTTTAGATGGACCTTTGGACTCATCTGTACTATTACTAATTTTTTATAATAGGATTCTTCTCTCACTTTTATTTTGTACCATATTTGTACAATTATTTGTTTTTAAAATATTAAAGATTTATTTATTAAAAATTCGCAATTGCAATAATTTATTTCAAAGTATTTAATATAATTACATAATTTAAACTTTATAAAATTATATAAATTACATAACTATTATAAATTTAATTAATGCATGTTATTAATCAATTTAAATTTTATATGAATTGTGATTACACTATAATTAATTCTCGAATAACTCGCGAGTTAAATTTTCATGATTCGAATTGTGATAAACACGAATTACTCAAGTTACGAGTTAACGAGTCCAGCCTCTAGGCTGGGTTAGGCTAGGTTTTCATAAATCTGACAAAAATATTTTTAAGCCTGACCTGGCTTGAACCCTACTTAAAACATCCAAATATAGGCCGGGCCAGACTATAGTGAGCTTTAGATAGGCCCAACCTGAACTATAGCCCTACAACCTGCATATACCCAAAACCTAAAGTTGTAAATTTTAAAAGCATGTAATAATTATAATATTGTACTTTTCAAAATGTAACAAATTTTACATACATACATATGTATATATAAATTTTCATATTTTGGGTAGTGAACTGCAGCTAATTTTTTACAAAATTTATAATTATTCTAGCAGCTTATTGTTAAATAATCATTCTAACAACTTTTGATAATTAATTTAAATAATTATTCTAATAGATTTTTATAATTAGTATTAAATGAGGGCGAGTCAGTAGAAAAGGGACAAATCATTTTTAGTAAAATTTTTTTTAATTTTTAAACTAAAATATCTTGACAACTATTTAATCAAATTTGCTAAAAATTTTTTTATTTTAATCTTGAAATAATATAGAATTAAAATAAAAAAAATTTATTAAATTTATTAGGATAGTTGTTAAGATATTTAAGCTTAAAGTCAAGAAAACTTTTACTTAGAAAAAATTTGTTCCTTTTCTACTGACTCACCCCCAAATATTCATTCTAATAGCTCTTTATAGTTAGTGATAAATACCTATTCTAAAAACTCTTTATAGTTATATTAAATTATTATCCTACTGCTCTTTTTTTGTTGTATTATAAAATCATTCTAACAAGTTCTTTCGGATAAGCATTTAGTGTTTGGATTAGAATAGTGATATTTAATTAATAAATATCACTATAATGAGCTTCTAAATATATAATTTAAAAATTTTCGTATCAAGGTTTAATATACTGTATAATATCTTATAATTTATAATATAAGAATTGAAAAGTTTATATATATAATAGGGTTTAGTTAATGGCAGAGATTGCTGTTTTTATAACTTTATGAATTATTAAATTAAATTTATATATATATATAAGTAAAAAAATATGTACTTAAAAATTAGTGATTGAATTTTTTTTTTTTATTGTTAATATGAGGTCATGCCTCTGGACTTTATTGGATGTATATTAATCATTACAATATATTGCTTACAATTATTATACTATCAACTAAGTACCAAGACTTGGACTATTTTATCCATAACCTAAACCTACCAGAACCTACCATACTCTCATTTATATAGCTAGCCTGGTTTTGGACGTTCCTTTTCCTCAACCAATAGTTAGTATTCACATGTCCACCACTTTACCCACATTTTCTAATATCATTACTTCCAATTTGGTGTATTAATTCCAGGTAGGCACTTTCTGCTTCCAAATTGGTATACCCAGTTCTTTACTAGCGTACTTCTCAGGAGTTCGTATCTTAAGCCATATACTACATTGGGTAAGTATCTCAAGCCTGTATGCTACTGCAACTAGCTGATTTTTTTGCGACTTGGGGTCCTGGATTTAACATTCCAAATTCAGAAATATAAGAACAACTGTACTTCCCGCTATAGTAGCAAGTATCTAGGCATGTTTTACCAAAGCTTCCAGTTCCTGATATAGTTAGATGGCATTATGAGGCTCGGCCAACCCAACTTTTGTACCATTACATGCACTTATACCAGCTATATGTGTTATTAGTAGTCCCAGATTCTCTTAACGTTCTAAGACTCCCATATAGGTGCACCCAGAGCTCTGTTGAGCTTTGACATATACATGCCTCCATGCTTTTACTTCTTGTTGGTCAGTCAGTTTTGTCTGCCCTTGCAAGGTTCATTCTGATCCCCAGTGCTCACATCTGACACCTTCAACTTTTATATTGATCCCTCCCAAACTACCAAGCCAGTTGGCCTGAAAGAATTGGTCAGTCCGGCTTTATGTGCTAATGGATGCTCTTTTCTTGGTACCCACTTTCAAAACATAGGTTCTTTTTTTCTGGTACAACTCCGGTGGCCAGGTTGGTGTCCCTTCTTGCCATAGAATATATTCTGTTCAGTTCTTCTGTCTCTGGTTGAAAGAGCTTCTGTAGCACCGTAGGAGGATCTTCCTTACCTTCCTGCTTGGGGCTTGCCAAACGAGGTTCAATTGTTCCAGTCCCTTGGATTTGTCTGTATAACTTACACAACTGCACCGATGATTGCATTCAAGATGGTAGTATCGAAGTTACAGATAATATATCTGACCAATTGATAAACAAATGTTACCATAACACAGGCCTATTTTCCAATTCGTCTCTAGTGGGATTTGAACTCTAGACCTGTCGCTTGGAGGTGACAACCAGAGTGATTAAATTTTTATTGTAAATTATTTGGATAATAATATAAGTTACAGTCAACTAAAGATTATATGATATTCATAATTGATTAGTTTGACAATTAATTAATTGAAAAAATTTTATTAACTCAAAACAATAGTTAATAGGCTCTTTTGGGTTTGCAGACTTTTTATAAAGCCCAACCTGGTTGAATATTTTAGTGGGCTTAGCCCAAGCTGGCCCAATATAATTACAGGTCTAAAAATACTGACCTGACCCAGAATTTTTGTAGCTTGGGCCAGGCTCAGGCCTGGGTAGTCTGGCCTAATTTTGGACCCTATTTAATTGTATTTAGATACTATGAAAAGTAATTAAATAATGTTTGGTTTGCATATTAGTAATAGTTAATATATGCTAAGAAAATGTGATCCATTTTATAGTCTGAAGAACAAATATAAAATTAATTTTTTTATATTACATCTGATATAGCCAATAACCATCAGTTTTTTCTATTGTTTTGATTGTTTTTTTATGTTATACCTGATCTAGCCAATTAGAATTCAGAATTTGTTAATACATAGACATTGGGTGTACTATTGTTCTACCTGTGAGTGTCCTTCGGACAATAATCTCTAGATATATAAGATCTATACAAAATCATACAAAAATGAGATCTACCGAAAAGTAAAAAAAAACTACTACACAGAGTATAGTAACTTAAAAAACTTGTTAAATTGTTATTTCCAAGTAGCAGGTTTAGAGTTTAATTCTATTAGCAATATTTTAAAAAAATTAACAACTATTTTTTTATCAATTAGTTGGATTAGTTGGGTTTACTATTTAGAATAGGAGCTTTTGAGCATAGTTGTATACTATTATATAGACAAATTCAAGAAACTAGAGAAATAAAACCCTGTTTGGCAAGTTTCAAATAAGAAGGTAGCAAAGAATTTAATAGTGCTACCAAAACCAAAACAACAGAAACCAAAGCTCAATAAAATCTTGAAAGTTGGATCTATCAACCTGGCTATCAGAACTTTAAAAAACTCTAATATAATTTAGATATTATTAAAAAAGAAAATTTTTATAGAAATTCATTAAACATTGCTTTTTTATATATAAAATTTTAAATTTTGCTCTATTTTATATATATTTAGCTAAAATTATACAAACTTAAATCTAAGTTATATTAGAGTTCTTTGGGGTTCTTGGTTACCAAAGTTATTAGAAAAAAGAATTTATACTATAAAAGTAGATACCAAGAGAAGAAGAACCATAATGGTACTTAATACTATATAAATTGTTTTTCCTAATCAAAGATAAAAATGTGTGCCAAAGTCAAACCAAATTTTGCAAGAACAGAAATAGATAATAGTAATGGCTCAAGAATACCTTTAACTGCAAGTATTAGTTAATATTATAATACAAATTATTAAATAAATATTTGTATAGAACAAATACTATTATACTAAGTTTTCTGTTAAGATATCTTCAGGTAGTGCTATACATTTTGGCTGTTCAAAGCCTTTTTAGATCTCGTTTATAATCAAAATATCCAAATATTCAAAATTGTTCAAAGCTTGTTTAGGCTTTAATAATTAATATATAGCTAATTATATCCTCATTAATATAACAAATATTAGAACCTACAAGTAGTTTTTCTGATTCAAATTTGAATAAAAAACCAAACCCAAAACAGGAACTTTAATACAAAAAAAAATTGGCTACTACAATACTAAAAGTAAATTTACTTTTATATAAAATTTTAAATTTTTTATTTTTTTTTTAAAATTTTGAATTAGAATTAATAATTCAAAATAGAAAATAATAATGTTTACTACAGGTGATTATTATTTGTAATTTAAATAAATAAATAAAAATAAACAATTTTTATTAAATAAAAGTTAAATTTTTTTAATATTAAAGTAAGGGTAAAGACTTAAGATTAGAATAAAAATTTATATATAGTAAAATTTAGCAAGGAATTTTTTTTGTATAAAAAAAAGTAGATTTATAAACAAGTTTTTAGATTAGAAGCAATTTTAGCAATTTTTTAACATTTTTTTATTTTTGTTATACAAAAATTGATTTACATATTACATCTAATCCTGAATTCTAATTGGCAAATTGACTATAGGTGATAATCATCTATAGTGTAAATTAGAAATATTTTAAAAATATATATAAATTTTAGAGTAAATTTATTCATTGCCCTGTGCGATGCGCCTCATATATCGCTCTCCCAATCAAATTTCAAGATTAGGTGTAACGTTATATGATCAAAAATTCAAAACAAACGTTTGTTTTGTCAAAAATCCTTTATAACTTAAAATTGAGTATATGAAACTACTCTTAGGATTCTAACAAAAAAAATTCCTTGCAAAATTTTACTATAAAAACTCCCTCTCACCCATACACACAATCTATCACACCCTAACCCTTTCAATGAAAAAACAGGTTATTTTAATTGTTTTGTTTTTATATTACACCTGATTTTATGATCTGCGGCAGGTGCGACAACATCGCACGTGCAATGTATAAATTATTTCTAAATTTTAATAAAGTTTATATTTTAAATTAAGATTTTAAATTTTAATATTAGCTAATTTTTAGTATTCTATAATATTAATTAATTATTGTTGGTGATGATGCTGAAATCAAATGATGTTGAAATCTATATTATATGATCTATGTATCATTGGATTTTCTACAATTTCTGAAAAATTGTGTAAACAATTAATCTACCTACGTAATCAAAACAACCTGAACGCTATAACCAATCAGTATGCCCATATGCTTCATAAATAGGTTTCTTGATACCTATATATAAAAGACCTTTTAACTGTACCAAAAAGGCGACCCTAACTCTAACCCTAACTACAAAGCAAAAAGCATCTATAAAACCACTAACAAAAAAAAATTTGTCTAAAGTTAGTCTAAAGATAATTAAATTTAGTATATTTCGTGGTTAGGGTTAGAGTTGGGTTAGGGTCGCCTTTTTGATACAGTTAGAAGGTCTTTTATATAGATATCAAGAATGCAATTTATGCAACATATAGGCATATATTGAATTAAACCAACTGGCTAAGACCCTAAAGAACTCTGATATAACTCAGAGATTACTAAAAAAAGAAATTTTGAATAGAACTTCATCAAATATTGCATTTTTATATATAGCCAACTCTCTTTAATCTGAACTGCTGGGACTGCTTTTTTTACTATTTAAAAATTTGAAAAAGTTCAGTTTTCAAAAAGTTATATATAAAATTTACAAATGTTCTAAAAGATTTTGTTCAGTTTAGAGAGAGTTTAATAGTGTTCAGTTTAGAGAGGTTCAGATTAGAGAGAGGTGACTGCAATAAATTTTTAAATTTTGGCCTATTTTATATGCCTATTTGGCTGATATTATACAAGCTCAGATCTGAGTTGTATCAGAGTTCTTCTGGGTCCTGACTGGCTATACTGTTATAGCATTTGATTGTTTTTGACTACATAGTATAGATCAATTGTTTACATGATTTTTGAAATTTTAGGAAATCTGTTGCATATAGAAAACACGTAGATTTCAGTATCATCTGATTTTAGTATCATTTCTGATAATTATATAAATAGTTATAAAAGAGGTAGGATATTGTAGACAAGAGAGTATTATAGACAGAAAAATATTTTATAATCTAGTAATCAGAATTAAATAATTTTTATACTTTTTAAATTGTCTTGAAATAGGTTTTCATATAGGCTAGAGCTATTCATGAGTGCTCTAAAGATAGTACTACTAGGGCCAGACTTGGGCATCAAATTACAAGCTCTAGAGCAAAATAGAACTAAGAATTCCAGGACCTTATATTATATGGATAGGGCTTGGGTACTAGTACTATTCAGCTCATATATTTGTAGAGTAGTCCTTATATATGTATATAACTATCTACTAATTAAAACTTAGATTGATCGATAATCATTTTTGTTTTTTAACTAGATATATAAAGTAATTATGGGTATTGTGACGGATATGGGTATTGTAGCGGATCTGCTTTAACTTGTGACCCATCAGCCCAATCTAAATGATTTTTATACCATTTGAATCGTCTCATCGAGACGATTCGAATGGTACAAAAATCGGTTGATTTTGATCATTGGGTCATAAGATATCAGTATTTGAATTTTTAAATTAAATTTTTTGAAAAAAACTAATACGTTATATTCGGACACTATTCTAACGCCGATATTTTGTGACCCAGTGATCGAAATTAAATGATTTTTATGCCATTCGAATCATCTCGATGAGACGATTCGAATAGTATAAAAATTGGTTAGATTGGACCGATAGGCCACAAGTTATTGCAAATTCCGCCACAATACCCTTATCCGCCACAATACCCTTATCCGCCACAATACCCCTTCCAATTTCGTGTAACATACAATTGTAAATAACTTGTGATCCTGTGATCCAAATTGAACGATTTTGGTACCATTCGACTCGTCTCATCGAGACGAATCGAATGGTGCCAAAATCATTCAATTCGGACCAATAGATCTAGGGTTATACCAAAATTCTCTTAACTCCTCCACAATACCCATACTTACCTTATAGTGCACAATATCTAAAGACTAAAATAATTTCAAAATTTAATAGCTTATGTTACAAAAAAGATATAAAAAAAAAGAAAGCCGCTAAATTGTAGCCAAGCTAATTTACTACAACTTAGTAGCTTTATTTTAAAAATAATTATTATATATTATTGATTTATACCACTTTGAATATGTACAATTTTTATATGATACATTAAAAAATTAACAAAAATGAGACAAGTCACATGTTTTACTATCATCTTGCATCTATGCTCTATACAATCTTTTATTTCTTTCCTTTTCTATCTTTCTATTTCGTCTGATCTTTTCTTGTTAACAATTCACTACCATCTTTTCATATCATCATACCAATCTTTTAAATCCCCCATCAGCAGCTATGATTAGATATTTATAAATAAATTTACATTTAATATTATGTTTATTATAATTTTTTTTATTAAAATAGAGGTATACTATTTAATATGATTTTTATTATATATAGTTAGAGATAGTGATTATGTTTATATATTATATTAATCAATCAGAATTGAGATAGATTAATTATACAATATATGAATAAGGATAGCTACTAAGTAAAAAATAATATGCAGTTTCTAAAAATTTCTCTGATAGTCCATAGATATTATATTTTATTAAAAATATTTTTGTAATTATAAAAACTATATTCTACAGTATATCTATATTTGATATATATATATTAAAATAAAATTTTGTTAGATTTAGAATCAATATAAATTGATTCTAAATATATATATCCATATTGAAATAAAATTTTTAATTTACTCAAATTGTTAAAAAACTAATTTAAAATTCATTCTGAATTTAGATTCAATTTAAAATTAGATATTTTAATTCAATTTAAATACAATATATTACAAAGCTTGTTAAGTATATACAGTCATGTCTTGATATGATCATACTATTAATATGAAAATATTTTTAAAACTAATAAAAAAACATTTTTTTTAATATTAAAAATTCTTTGTTATAATTTAATAAAACTTTTTTAATATTAAAAAAAATTAATTTTTTTTATTAATTTTAAAAATAGTTTTATATCAGTAGTATAACAGGACCCTAGATAATTTTAAAAAAGATAATATCACTAAATCTGAACATTTTTTTGGGCTATGTGATGCAAATTCTGATCAAAACAAAAAATTAAATTTTTGTTTTAACTAAAATTTATTATTATATAGTCCAAAAAATGTCTAGTTTAATCATACTATCTTTTTTAGAATCATCTAGAGTCCTAGTGTTACTATATTAAGATATAACTATTTTATAAAATTTTTGTTTAGAAACTAGTTAATAGCTTAAACTTGATAAAAAAACTAATTCATTAGTAATAATTGGTTTTACAATATTGATAGAATTGCTATTAAAAAATTTGATAAGCTTTCAAGTACATTGTAAAATAAAAATAACTATTTTTGTAACTAGTTATTTAAAATTATAGTATAGAACACAGTTAGTTTATTATTTGAAATTTACAAAAATTTGATTTTGATATACTACAGATATATTATATAAATAATAAACTAGAAAACAGGTACTGTTAGATATTCAAAGCAAAAATTTTAAAATAAAAGAACAAGAATTGGCTAATAGTATATAAAATAATGATTATCTAATCTATAAATAGAACAGATATAAACATATACAAAATCTGGTCTATTGCTATACTGTAAAGTCCTTGTTATACTTCAGACAATAAACTATTTAAATTATGCTCAATTTTATGCTAACAAATTATGCTAAATTCTGCTTCTAATATAATTATACTAGCAAACTTGAATCATATCAGCTAAATTGTGAAATTGCTAATATTTCTTAAACTTCTAACCCATTTGGGATAATTTAACTACCAAATGTTTGTCTTGATAAGTTGATTCTAATAAGCCTAAAATTGTTAAAATCCAATCATGGGATCATTTAGCTTTTATATGATTTTAATAAGAAGTTTTAGATCTATGATATTAAATAACTTTTGATTCACTAATCCATTTTGAATTTTAATGAGAGGATTCAAATGAACCCAAAATCATTAAAAATCCAATCACAGGATCCTGAAATTATCAAGGATCAGTAACATGTAAACAATCAACTAAAAAATAGATTGTATATAGTAAACCCATTTTTTAGTTAATTGTTTCACATTACTAATTCTTAACGATTTTGGAATTCTGTGATTGAATTTTAATGATTTTCAAAACGGACTGGTAAATCAAAAGTTATTCAATGCCAAAGTATTTATATAATAGATTTAAAACTTATTAAAATTGTAAAAAGTATGATCCTATAATTGGATTTTAACAATTTTAGGTTTGTTAGAATCGTTTCATTGAAATAAACATTTTGGTAGTTAAATGGGCCAGTAGTTCAAGAGATATTAGCAATTTCACAAATTAGCCCATATATTCTGGACACCTACATCAGCGAAATATAATAACGTAAACTTGCGTAAGTTATTACGGCCCGAAATATTGCGCAATAATTACGGTCTAGACGAAATATTGCGCAAATAATTGCGAAATATTGCGCAATAAATAACGTAATATTACGAAAATTATAGCGTAATATTACGTTATATATTGCGCAATATTTCGAATTAATTCGAAACAATTCGAATAGACGTAAATGGTTCAAACAGCAAAATATTTAAAACTAAAAGATAGCTACTAATAAGTAAGTAAAGATAATCAATTCAAATTTATCAAATTCGATTCGAAATATTTCGGTGAATTTCAAATTAATTCGAAATAAATTAAATATGAATAATAGGAAAAATATTTAAACGAAATTATTATCCGATTTATTAGATA
>QKWP01002804.1:11077-48795 GCA_003550325.1 Gigaspora rosea | reverse complement strand
GGGTTACATTACTATCATCCTCATTCTCATAAACATTATCTGATATTTGATTAGGAAAGAAATTACAGTTATTTCTAACACAACACTGAGCCGAAGTCATAAAACCATCAATTCCTTGTTTATTGCCTATAAAAGCAGCTGTGCAATTTTTCTTATTCTCAAATGATATTGGATATCCAGCATAAATTGCCCTTTCACTTTCATCAGTATCTCTTTTATTAATTGGCTGAGATTGTTTAAATTTCTCCCCGAAATTTATTCTCGTGGGATAAGAAATCGCAGGTTGGTTTTTGGATTCAGAAACTAACATTTCACCCGATCCAAAACCCAGTAAACATAAAATAAATAATTGTATGATTTTTTTACTAGATATCTTCATATTTTGAAATTTTATTAATTTTAATAATTTACTTTCATCTGCTTAAATCCCAAAAATTCATTCCAATCTATTGCCTTTTTAATGGTGATTTCAAATACATTTCGGAGCTCTATTTTTAATTACTAAATTAGTGAAAATATTTTAGCCGGCTGATGGTCAGGATCAGTCATACCAGAAACGTGAGTGGATGGTTTTAATGAAGAAAAAATCGAAAGCAAAATCTTAAAGCTGATGGGGTTAATAAAGCACGAGCTCTTTCTCATGGCACATCACTACCAGTTTTTATGCAATGCAAAACTTCTGATTTTAGAGATCGGCTAAAGTGAAATTAACCAATATTAATTGAGATAAGCTTTTTAACGAAACACCCGTATGTAGCTGGTTTGTGTTGCTTTACAGAAACCTATGGTTTTCGCTAAATATGTTTAGGGAACAGTTATTTCCACACCCTTGTAAGTGATAAATTATTATTGTGAAATTATAACAATGCTACGATATATGTCCAACTCAAAATTAAGTAATATGGGCTAGGTGCTGGGAAAAGGGCCAAAAATGACAAAAAAAAAGATCTTCAGAAAATCAATTTTTATATTATAAAACTAGAACATGATCATGCGGGCGGCTTCGCCGCCCATATGCTAAAGGTAATAGATTTATTTGTTTTATTCTTATTTTTATTTCGGAAAGAAAATTTTTCTTAAGCTTTTCTATTATTAGATGTTTCGTCTTAAATTTAATGCACCAATTTGGGCCCTTCCGGGTCAAAGCTAGTGCATTAGATTTAAAGCATTTGCTTTAGTCATTAGGTGTTCCATCTTGGATTTAATGCACCAAATTTGACCCTTCCGGGGCCAAAGCTGGTGCATTAAATTTAAAACATTTCCTTTCCGATATTAGGTTTCCATCCTGAATTCAATGCGCAAAATTGGGCAAAGTTGATGCATTAAATTTAAAGCATTTCCTTTCTGTCATTAGATGTCCCGTCCCGTCTTGAATTTAATGCACCAATTTGGGCCCCCTCCGGGGGCCAAAGCTGATGCATTAGATTTAAAGCATTTCTTTCCGTCATTAGATATTCCGTCTTGAATTTAATACAACAATATGGACCCCTCCGGGCCAAGTGGCTGTGTTTATTATTAAAAACAATTAACAATTAAAGCTTAATCAGGCAAGTTAATACAAGAAATAACTATTTATTCAAGATTCGATCATTGTTTCTAAAATGATTTAGGGGATTCAATCATCTAAAATTTAAATCGATTTACGGCCCTATTTCGCATAAGCATAATGATAAATATTTAACCTTTCAGCCATCTGATATATACAATACAGTCATAATATGCACTCTGTGTGTGTATCACTTTACAAACACCAAATTTATAATAGCAAAAAGATATCTTTTTGGTAAAATTATTTCAGGCTTGAAAGTGTTTTAAAGTTTAGCTGCATTGCGGCATTACGGCATTAAGGCATTACGGCATTACGGCATTACGGCATTACGGCATTACGGCATTACGGCATTGCGGCATTACGGCATTACGGCATTGCGGCATTACGGCACAAAAGAATTACGGCAAAAACTACGGCACATGCCGTTGCCGTATTAATTTACAAAATTAATTCTACCAACAACTATACCTCATACTGGATCTGGTCATTTATACCATACTGGGTGTTTTTTTAATTCTCAAACTTTGCAAACTGATATCAATAATGATGATTATTTGGTTCGATTTTCATACTATCACTGATATCGAACTAGTCGGAATGATCGAGATGATCGAGATGATCTCGGATTACTATTCGTAATATTTTGTATTGAACAAAACTGGAATTTTATTTTGATTTTAATAAACAAAATGTGACATTAAATCTTCAGTCTTTCAAAGCTATAAAAGAAAAGGTTTCTTGCCTTTTGCATCAAGAATTAATTATAGTTGAATAACTTCTAATTCTTACTAATTTCTGCAACCTTCTTACGCAATATATTTGCATTAAACCAAGTTTCTCCAATTATGAACCGTAGTTTTCTGGTTTTACTTATTGCAATCCTCTTCTCCAGCGCATTAACTAGTGGAGTTCTTAGTAAAAAACGTAATTTGATCTTTTCTCTACCGAGTTCATTCTTATATAAAAGTAATCTTCATTGAAAATTTTATCTGATTTTTTTTTTTTTTTTTGCATTCATCCATGCCAGATAAACCACGACCACCTCCTCCACCAGTTCCACTACCAAACGGATCTCCATGTTTAATAAATAGTGATTGTGAGAGTAATGTTTGTTGCAATTATAAATGTGCAGATTCGTGTAATTAGACTCTGCAAGTTGATGCATATTATTAAGCATTGATAGAGTTCAACTGTCATGCAAATATTTTCGTGTAATTAGACTCTGCAAGTAGATGCATATTATTAAGCATTGATAGAGTTCAACTGTCATGCAAATATTTTCGTTTGATATTTTCTTTTACTAAGATAAAAAATTTACAAAATGTGTATTTTGCATGAACTGTTATTTTTATTTATATTTAGTAATTTACTATGTTTGATGCATGTATTAAGACGTTGAAATAATAATAAAATATAAAATAAGAGATTTATATTATCATAGTAATTAAAAGTTTAACAATCTAAGAGTTCCTTAATTGATAATGCTTAAATATCCCAAGTTATCACTCTTATAAACGGTAAGTTGGGTATCCTTATTTTTGTCTTGAGCAGTGAGAATAACTTTAATAACTTGTAAATAGAGATAGCAATTTTGTGAAAATAAATGAACCTTTCTTTAACTTTGTTAGATTAGCCTTCTTTAGATTAGATTAATACCTCTATCCGGATATATTTTTTATATCCGGATTTATCCGGTTTTAACATAGTATATATCCGGATTTAAATTTAAATCCGGATTTATTTATATCCGGATATAAAAACACTATGTCACGTTATATCACATGACATAGTATATATCCGGATAGAGATGTTAACTCTACTTTAGATGCATGTTTAATATTTGTTTACAAATATCATCAATAACAAATTCTTCTAATTCATAATATATTTTTTACATTATTTATAGATTTTTCAATTAATATAAGAACAATTAAATAATATATTTATATACTTTTTGCTATTACAAACCTTTTATAAATTGATCTAAATTCATGTACTAATTTTATAACTAATGTATAAAATTTATAATAGTATATGTTTTACTATCTATTAACTCATTAACCAAAGAACCTAATATTTGATTTGTTTTTGTAATTTTGCAAACTTGTATAATAATTTCTTTATATAACATGAGGTTATTATTTTGAGTTTGTAAAAAAAGAGCCTTATGTTCCTCTTAGAGTTGAAATTTAATATGCTAAATCAGAATGAATAGTATAATTGTTAAATCAGAATAAATTAGTATATTATTATTTATTATTTGTAGTAACTGAAGTTATAAAAGGATTTTAATTATTTTATAAATTTAAATGAAACCCAAATTATTATCTTTAGCTACTATGTATAATTATTAAGTAAAAAAGTAGTATTTTTTATTATTTGATAATTTTTGAAATTTAATACAAGTTCATATATTAAGGTAAATGTTGAAGGCCAATTATGTTTTTTATTTTCTATTTTATTATTATCCTGTTTCTAATATTAATTGCCAAATTTAATATCCTTTTATAAAAAGCTAACAATCATATAATTTCATACTTATTATTTATTATTTGAAACTGTGTTGGTTAGTTTGGCTACATTTTATCTATTTTGATTAATTAAAATAATATATTATTATCCAACAAACTCTTATGTTCGTGAATGTATTTCTTTCCATTATTTTTTGTGTTATATAATAATCACGTTTTTTTGAATTAAAACTCAGCAGACAACTCCCTACCAATTATGATCATAAATTGTCAGATAACACCATTATTGGGCAAATTTTTCAATAACAGTAAATTGGCAAACCGGGCAAATGATTGGCTGACACATGCCACAAAGTGGCACGTGTTCATTTGCCCGGTTGAACAAATTTACCATTATTCAAAAATTGTTGCCCAATAAGTATACAATATTGTAGAATAACGGTAATTTGGCAAATGATCACGTGCCGCTCTGCTGCACGTGTAGCCAATCATTTGCCAAATTACTGTATTCGACAATTTGCCCAATATTGGTGTTATCCGGCAATTTATGATCATGATTGGTAGGGAGTTGCTCGCTGAGTTTTAATTTAAATAAACATGTTTACATCATAACACATGAAAAAATAACAGTAAGAAATTTTTTCATGATCATATGAGTTTGTCGGATAATGTATACTTATAAAAATATTTTATAATTTTTATTTTTTTAGCATATACTTGTAAAAAGAAATTTGTTAAAATATACTGTAGTGATCTTATCAGTTTAATATACTGGTAAAGAGACCAAAAAAAGTCTGAATATTATCAATACTTTTATAATTTGGCAAAGTTAAAGATATAAATTATATTATTATTTTTATAAATTTTTAAAGAAGAAATAGCATGTATATTGATATTATCACTTTTATAATTATTGTTTTACTTATAGTTTTATTCTGAGTATATTAAAGTAATGATTTATCAGATAACTATTTTTCAAATTTATACTATTAGTACTATTCTAAATATTTATGAATATTCAAAATATTTATGAATATTCAAAATATTTATGAATATTCATAATATTTATGAATATTCGAAAATATATTCGAATATATTAATAAATTAATTATGAATATTCGAATATATGTAAGAATTTATGAATATATGCACTAATCGTAGGACGTAAGTTTAAATGCATATATTTATAATGACTTATTATAAATAATGCTTCATATAAACATAAAATTTCAACTACTTAGAGAGTGAGTATAGATTCTCTGTGTATATTTGTCTTAAAATTTCATATAATTGATATTAAATAATGTACTTTTGTTAGTGAGTATCAAATTTATTATGTGCATATATTTATTTTCACAAAAAGATTAATGCTAATAATACTTTACATAATGGCAGTAAGTAAGTATAATGTTCACTTTAATTACTATACTCAATTAACTATTACTTAAATATATAATTTATACAATTTAGCAGCAAGTAAGTATGAGAATAAATTTTATATATTTTTTGTGTAAATAGAATTCACAATAAATGATTTAATATTAAACTACTAGTGGGTAGTATTAAGGTCTATCTCGAAATTTTTTTATATAAATATACTAAGCCAAATAAATAACCAACTAGCATGTGAGTAACAAAAGCCTGTAAATTATTCCTATATAATTTTATGAGTTAATATTAAATATTGTATCAATTAGCGAAAACTAAGTGTATATATTACGTTGATCATATTTAATTATTTAATATTTTAATACTAAACATGTGTCAATTGATAACAAGTAAGTATAGTTAGATTAATTATACTATTCATAAATCAGAATTTTTTCGAACAATGCTAAATAATACTTGACAAATTATTTCACCAGAAAATAATTATAAAATATAATTCACCTGCCAAGGCAATTTACTTAATTAACAAAAATTTTTAATGATATAATAATTCAAATAATAATTCAATAATAATGTTTATTTCTAGAATGTACAAAAATTTTTAATGATATAATAATTCAAATAATAATTCAATAATAATGTTTATTTCTAGAATGTAAGTTCAATAGCATATAATCATTCATAAAGCTATTTCAATTATAATTTCGTTTAAAAGTTTTTGTGGAGTTAAATACAATTGGAGTCGAATCCATAATATACACCGAACTATTACATTACAAAAATGAACATATTATTGGCCGGTCTAAAGACACGTAACTTTTTGAAATATCAATATTATAATGAATGTCTGTTTGGTTTTTTTTTTAACTCCAGGGAGAGCCTTTAGAAGTAGATACTAAACGAAAAATTATAATTTCAAACCGTCTAAAAAATATGTTACTAAATATTACTTTAAATTATATATTAAATCATTAGCATGTGAGTATATTAAGGTTTGACATCAACTAGATTACATTTTCAATGTATTACTACATATCATTGTGTTTAATATTTAGGAAGTAAGTATACATTATATTATAAGATCAATAAATTAGTATTTTAACAATCATATCATTATTAATAATTAGGAAGTAAGTTAAATATACATTATCATTCGTTAACTTATAACTCTTCATATTATAAATTAAAAGGTTGATCTGATTAACTGATAACCCTGACCCGAAATAATTTAATTCGTGACATGATATCACGTGTGCAAGTCGTAACGGTAGATCGAATCCTATTGTTTTCCCGACAAGTCAGCCCGAATTAGGTTAAGGATAGGGTTAGTTCCGGCCAATTTTTATAGGGATTTATTTTTCGGGAAAGCGTTGTTGAGAGAAAATGATAGAGACCCACGGTAGATATATAATATAATTGCACCCAAGTGAATAATCGGAGCTAAATTAGACGTGATATCCACCATTGCTCTCCCAACCATCAAAGTCTTTTTTTTTTAATCTTATATAGAATACTATATAAAAATTTTATATTAGTTTTTATATATTATTTGATAAAATATTTATGTGAAATATTATAATTAACTTTTATATGCTATAAATATCTAAATAAGTATTAACATAACATAACTTTTATATATTAATAATAAATTTTATAGGGCGTTAGTGGCGACCCTATATGAATAGCCAATCAAAATAGAGTATGTAACTATATAATATGTTGCTTATTCTCCCCAACTAAAATTAGCTACAAACTTTCTAACTTTCTTAATAAAAAACAAAAAATAAATTTTACTAACTCTAAATATGACTGGCTGCTATATATTAGGGATGAGAATCGATTCTCTGATAATCGATTTAATCGTTAATCGAATTAGAATCGATTCTCATTTTTGTATAATCGATTTAATCGTTTCTAGAAACGATTACATATTTTTGAATCGATTCTTGAATTAGAATCGATTCTAGGCGCATAATCGTTTTAATTATAATAAACTTTCACTAATTTTCAAGTTATTTATTTATTTTAAAAACAGCTCTTTTATTTTTAAACTTTATGAGTCATTTAGCTTAGCCTTTAGTTCGTACTCAGCCATCTTTATTTCGCAAGTTATTTACTTAATTATTTTTAATATTCTCTGGTAAGTAATTATTACAGCTATATGTTTGTTAAATATAAGGAGTATTGTTTTATTAAATTTTAAGCATATAGTTTATAGCCAGCCATATTCTAGTGGCTAAGTTTATTATTTTTAATTTTTAAGTCCGTTCTTAATTTTTACACGAATGAATAAATAATATTGCCCAAATAATTAAGCCTTAATTTTTACCGAATGAATAAATAATATTGCCCAAATTATTAAGCCATAATTTTTACACGAATGAATAAATAATATTGCCCAAAATGATTAAGCTTTTTATTATTGTTCGATTTATTTATATAAAGTAATTTTTTTTTTTGTTTCTAACTTTATCGGCATGGCTACTACAACTTCGTCAACTTGAAAACCAACAAAGTACATTATCTGAGGATGATAGATTTAGTGAAAATTAGATTATATCTCTGATAATAATGATATTTTTGCTGATGATTATGATGTGATAAAACTGATAGTAATAAGTGATAACAATAAATCGATTATAATCGATTCGATCATCGATTAAAGTTTTTAGAATCGATTCTCATCCCTACTATATATAGGGTCACCATGGAGACGGGTTTCTATGGACATTTTTCCAATTTTATATATTATAATTAAATTTATATAAATGGTATATATTAATAAATTGTGATATTAATTATATAACCATTATATAAATTATAAAATTTAAATAAGTTTTTATATAAATTTTAAGAAAAGAAATTGTCAATATCTCAAAGTTTTACTAGGGTAACCTCTGTTGTATTACTAATTAAAAATGCTCCCCTAACACTAAATATAATTATAACTATTATTTTTTATTTTAACATTTTACTTATTGGCTACTTAACACATTTTTATATTTTAAATTTTAGATATGTAACTGTTAAATAAATATTATTTATAATTATATTTATGTATGAATTATATCTATGTAAGTCTACATTGGTTTATAGATCTATGTATTATTTTTAAATATAATTTATGTAAAAGTACCTTTCTGATGTAATTGGTTACCAATCATGCATGCCCAAATTGCTACACATTTGCAACTATGTGATGAATAGCATCACATGGTTTCGGCAGTGAAAGTAAGGCAGTAAATCTTAAAGTGATATTATTCATCCAAAGTTTGAGATGTCCCAAATAGCTCGAGTAACATTGCATTGGGTGGCAATCAATTAATCAACAATCACTTCACCGACATAACATTTCACCGACAATTATTCACCGACACGTTCATTTTACCGACAGTTTATTTCACCAAAGCTCATTTCACCGACAAAGTAATTCTGGTCATTGTCGTTAGGGTCAGGGTAGAATTAGGTAGAATTGGGCTAAAGTTAGGGTGCTTTTTGAAAAAAAACTTGTCGGTGAAATGAACTTCGGTGAACAAACTGTCGGTAAAATGAACTTGTCGGTGAGTATTTGTCGGTAAAATGTTATGCCGGTGAAGTGATTGTCGGCGAAATAATACGAACCCCATTGCATTAATGCATGTTAAGATTTAATGCATTTTCAATAATCACACCTTTCATACTGCTTTTATAAAATGACTACAGATTTTTTCAAAAAGTTTCCAATGATTTAACAAATCTTCTTGAGAATGGAGAAAGATAATAATGTATTAATTGAAGTTGGTCAAATTCCAAATCCTAAGACGTTTAAGGCACACCAAATTATTTTGAATTCTCGATGTGCGTGAAGAGTTAATTAAAGGAAGTTACGAAGGGATGTTAAAAAATTCGGAAACCAGGTATTTCCGTTAAAGTTTTTGAAGCAATAATCAAGTAACTATCACTAAGCTTTTATTACCATTATTCCCTGATCACAACCATATCAAAGATCATAAGGGATTAATTAATAGAATCCTTTACAGGCGAAAATGATATTTTTGCTAGTATCTAACGATTCAAAACATTATTATCTAATTTTTATTTTAAATTTTATTAAATACCATGAAATTATTTATCTGTAATATAAATATATTTATGGTAGTATCATTCTATTTGATGGAGTCGATGCATCTACAACACTTAACCTTTTAACATTGCCAATGAGTTTGGATTTGAAGAATTAATTGATACCGTGCAGTCACAATTGGTTAATATTCATGCATCCTGGATGCGTGAAATTTTACTAAAGTTTATAAATTAAGTTTGGAAAATGATAATTTAAATTTTACAACAGTTTATAATGATATTTATTGCCAAACATCCAAGCATTATTTTTGATTCTGAAGACTTTACAAATCTTTCAGAAAAGGCCTTAGTCTCCCTTTTGAAACTTGAAAATTTAAAAATGGATGAAGGAAAATTTTGGAAATACGTCATTAAATGGGTATTGATCAAACTACCGACCTGGATTCTAATCCAGCACAATGGTCTGATGCGAGATTTTTAATTTTAAAAACTATACTTCAAAACTGCTTACCCATATTCGATTCTTTCAAATTACTGGTGATGATGTAATGAAAGTTATATCCATATCAAAAAAATTTGGAGCCTAATCTATGGAAAGATATAATGGCAAAATTTATATTTCAAATAAGATTATTTGTTACTTCGTCCATTTTACCTCCCCGCATAATTTCCGATGATAATTGCCACCAAGAAATTTAAAAACTTCAAGTGGAAGTAATAATACTTTCACAAATTCAAGCATTAATATCAGCTTATATAATAATTCACCAAACTCAAGCGGTAATGCAAGTTAATATAAATTATTCTATATTTTTGATTTTGTATAAAGTATAAAATTATTAATATACAGTTGTATATTCTGCTTAAATTATTAGAAAGTTAGTACGATTCAATTTTATAACTCTTATTAAAATTATTATTAGTTTCAAACTTTTTTTGACGAATTTATTATTTATTTTTACATAAGTTATTTTAGTAACGAAAAATCCATCAAATTTGGTTTTAATTGAGCAAGCAAGACTATTCTATAATCTGTTAATTTTATTTTTTTGCATATGTAATCTAGCAACGACAAATCCATCTACACTAACTTTATTTGGTCATACCGTGAAAAGGACAAAGGTGAGAAACTAAATTAATATGACTTCTATTTCCGCATATCATATATAGTTGCCTCCTGTTACAGTTATATCCGCAGTTATCCATAACATTTGAATATGAAGAAAGATTTTAATTTTGATTGATAACTTTATTTTGGCCTGTATATTTTAGCAATGACGAATCAACCTACTTTGAATCCTTTTGATTTTGGTACTCAACGTGGTATGCAAGTAAAACAATATAGAATATCCAAGTTTTATAAATTAATTTATTTAGACATATATATTTAGCAATGACAAATTCACCTACTTTGAACTTAATCGACTTTGGCACTCAAAATGGTAAGTAATAAAAAAATATGAAGATCCATGTTATATAATTAATTTTATTTTTTCACATCGACATAATTTAGCAACGACAAACCTATCTACTTTGAATTCATCTGAGTCAAATACAATTATAGCGCTTTATGATTTTGTAGCAAATGATATGGATGAATTAAATTTTAGGGCAGGCGATGAACTAGTGTTGAAACAAAGGTCATTAAATAATGGATGGTTAGACACTGCAGTAAATGTTGTAACTGGGCTAGTTCCTGAAAACTATTTCGTTTAGGATTAGTGATCTATAATTACATAACGTAACATTTGCTATAACTGTCCACTTTACATTGTTCGTTGATCCAAAAACTTTTGTATTAAAAAAATACGTTCCCGAATACTTACGATTGTAATGGTCAAAGTTATCGTTTTTTTTATGAAGACTAATTTTTTGGATCATCGCTTGCTTTACGTATTTGTATTTTTATTTGAACAAAGATTTAATAAATTTAAATTTAAATTTAATATACATTATTGATCTTAATTGCTTGATTTTATTATAAACTAAGAGATCGAATGGTAGTTGGCCTTAAATAATCACATTTCCACTCACCTTGATTTCTAGAATTTTTACGTGCTGACTTTAGAAGGTTTTTTTTTTTATCTCCGAAAAAGGTCCTGATGAAAATCATCGAGGTTTATAACTTCGCCTCATATTAATTTCATGTCGAGCGAATTATTTATAATATAAATATAAGAGGACTGGGATGAGGCTGCAGGCAATAAATAAAATTAATGTATGCAATTCCGGTTGAAGCTTTGTGATCACTATGCATTCTATGCATTTTACATTTAACAAGTAAGTCTGTAATAAATTAAATAATCGAATAATTATATGCAATAATAGCGTAAAGAATAAAATATCAAATAATTTAGGAAAAATGACTTTAATATGTATATATAACTGACTATATCGACATTGGACAAGTAGGGATATTTGATATTTTTTTCATCAATCAAACATGCATGATTGTTTTGAAGTCTGGCCAAAGTTTTTTGAATATTGAATAATAAATTTAAGATTACAATCTTAAATTAATTAATCTTTTTTTTTTTTTAAGAAAAAAAAAGAAAAAGAAAATAATTACCGTTTATTCTGTTTATTATTCTTATCATTCTTATGTGTCTTAAATGAGTTTATCGCAATCGAGGAATTGCTAATCGAAGTTGATAATGCTCCACATAGAGAACTTCCATGAAAGAACATAAATCAATACGTATTTCATCAAATATACTATATATTGCGATCTAGAGTAGAGAAAATCATTCAGTTGTTAGATGGAAAATTACAAAAGAATTTAAACTTGAATTTGACAATTCAATAAACGCCGATGAACTCAAAAAAATTGTCTTAAACACTGGTGATATTATGCTTAAAGATATAACATGATGAATAGTAGTCTCAAGCAGTAAACAAAGCGCATTAAGATGTCACGTCAATATTTTGAGGCGCACAGATATGGTTTCGGTTAGTTAAATTAAATAATTACTGTGTTTCAATTCTAATTTATAGTAACGCACGATTAAATTCTTTACAAGATATCTATAACTGAATTTAGAAGTTATGCTGTAATATATTATAAACTTAAAACAACAATATCGGTTATTATATTAATTTCTACAAATATGCAATAGATTAATCTCTTCAATGTACTTATTCCTAAATACAGTATCCATATAGTTGCATCTGCAACCTATTAAACCAACACATATTACTTTAATCTAAATCTAAAGATCATTAAAAAAGATTTTTAATATATAATATAATTATATATATGTAAATATTATAAAACTAACCAAAAATCTCAAAATTTATTAATCTATTTTTATAATAATCTATATATACCAATTTATACTTTTATATTATTTATTAACATATACTTATAAATCTGATAATCTAATACTGTTTTCAAATAAATAATAAATTAATAAATTCAATTAATTATAAATAAAATTAATATCATAGTTACTATTAGGTATTTCAACAAAATACTTTCTAAAAAGCAAGTTTAAAAATTAATCTCAAAATAAATGCAAATAAAATCTAGTATAATTATTTAGCATAATTATTTAAAATAATAAATACCATTAATTGCAATTAATATTTCCTTAGTATTAATTATTTTGCTAGTATACATATTATCTGAGTGTTTTGGCAAATTAATTGGCAATGTTTTGACTATTTTATCTGCATCTAAGAATTGCCTTTTAATTTTATTGGTATTATCTGAACTTTCCATACTTTCTTCCCATTGTGTAAATACATAACAAACTTCTATCGCAACAGGTCGTTTTTGTGGATCCAAATCAATGCATCGATTAGCTAATTCAATATAACAATCAGGTGTTCCAGGTGCAAATTCTAGCTTTAATTCTCCTGTGCAAATCTTTACTGCAAGCATTGCATCAAATTCATGCCCATCAAAAGGTCTTTGTCCAGTTGACATCTCTGACATAATAACTCCAAAACCATAAACATCAGCAGCCTTTGTAACCTTTTGACCTAATAAAACCTCTGGGGCCATATAAGGCATAAATCCGTAAATATTACCATTTGAATCTTTTTCATTATAGTTTTTTGACAATCCTAAATCTGCAATGTAAGATTGCAAAATTTTCTTAATGTGTTTGTCCTGCAAAATATTACCACTGTGAAGGTCAGCATGAATACACCCTGCATAATGAATTCGATATAAATCTTTTGAAATATCAAAAAGGAGTTTTAATTTAGTCTTCCAAGTAAGATCTCGAAAATTTGTTCTTAAAAACTTAAAAGATTTCCATTATCAGCATATTGAAATACCATCAAGTATTTATTTTCATTATTTCGAGTTAATCCATATATCTTAAGCTGACTACCATAAATATTACATTTCAAATGACTGTCAAACTTTGTAATAATTACCGGTAAACGAATTAGTTGATTATTTATTCAACAAATTGGCGAACTATTAATAATTTAACTCACTTCTTTTAAAGAACCTGACAAGGTTTTGATTGCAACAATGCTAGATGGTTCACGTACTCTTACATAATTAAAATCGTTGCCATGAACTTTTCCTATGCCTTCCAACCAGATTGCTGAATATACAGAACCAAATCCTCCTTTACCGATATATTTGATATCTGATAATCTATCAAATGGAATCCATTCAATCATATCTTCATATCTCCAGGTTCTCAATTGGAATTCCTTCATGCAGTAGTCAATATCCTTATTTCAACTTGTCCACCGTGTTGCTATGTCCGGGTCGCATGATAGACACCATGCAGGATTCGTATTATCTTCATTACAATGTGCACATTTTCCGTTTTTAGAAGATCTATATCATATATAACGTTTTATTTTACATCTGCGGTTTTTAACTTTATATCGAATATAAATAACTTTTATACCCACCGACTAATTTAATGCGAATGAAATGGATAGTACGTAATGGTAAATAAGTATTTATGTTCTTGTTTGTGATCTCATTTTGCTGTTTTATGCAGTAAAAATTATTAAATGTTCTTTATACTCACTCGCTGAATGAAATGATTAATGCAAATGAAATGAATTGTACGTAATGGTGAATAAAAGTATTATGTGTTCTTGTTTTGTGAATTTGTATTTCTGTTTTTATTCGTCAAATACTAAATGTTCTTTATACTCACAAACTAAATTAATGCGAATGAAACGGTTTATACGTAATGGTAAATTAGTATTAATGATCTTGTTTTGTGAACTCTTTTTGCTGTTTTTATGTAGTAAATTATTAAATGTTCTTTATACTCACTAACTAAATCAATGCGAATGTAATGATTTGTACGTAATGGTAAATAAGTATTCATGTTCTTGTTTTGTGAACTTAGTTTGCTGTTTTTATTTCATAAAAATTATTAAATTTCTTTCTACTCACTCACTTTATGAAATGATTAATGCAAATGAATGATTTGCACGTAATGGTAAATAAGTACTTATGTTCTTGTTTTTATTTCGTAAAATTATTGAAAGTTCTTTATACTCACTTTCTAAATGAAATGTTTAATTCGAATGAAATGAATTGTACGTAATGGTAAATAAAGTTATGTTTCTGTTTTGTGAACTTGTCATGCTGTTTTTATTTCGTAAAAAGATTAAAAGTTCTTTATACTCACGTTCTAAATGAAATATTAATGCGAATGAAATGATTTGTACGTAATGATAAATAAGTATTTATGCTCTTTTTTTGTGAACTTGTTTTGCTATTTTTATTTCGTAAAATATTAAATGTTCTTTATACTCACAGACTAAATTAATGCGAATGAAATGAATTGTGCGTAATGGTAAATAAGTATTCATTTTCTTGTTTTGTAAACTCGTTTTGCTGTTTTTTATATAGTTAAATGTTCTTTATACTCACTAACTAAATTAATGCGAATGAAATGAATTGTACGAATGGTAAATAAGTATTTATGATTTTGTTTTGTGAACTTTGTTTTGCTGTTTTTGTTTCATAAAATATCAAATGTTCCTTATACTCACTAACTAAATTAGTGTGAATGGAATGATTTGCACGTAAATTAAGTATTTATTTTCTTGTTTTATGAACTTGTTTTGCTTTTTTTATGTAGTAAATTTATTAAATGTTCTATATACACACCCACTGAATGAAATGATTAATGCGAATGAAATGAATTATACGTAATAGTAAATAATTATTTATGTTCTTACTTGTTTTACCGTTTATGTAGTAAATTATTAACTGTTCTATATACTCACGGGCTGATGAAATGATTAATTCAAATGAAATGAATTGTACATAACGTGAAATAAGTTTATGCTGCTGTTTTGTGAACTTGTTTTGCTGTTTTTATGTAGTAAAAGTATTAAATATCTTTATACTCACTAACTAAATTAATGCGAATGAAATTATTTGTGCGTAATGTTTTGTGAATTGTTCTGCCGTTTTTATGTAGTAAAATTATTAAAAGTTATTTATACTCACTCACTGAATGAAATGATTGTTCGTATGGTTTAAGTATTTATGTTCTTGTTTTTGCTGTTTTATTTGTAAAATATGAAATATTCTTTATACTCACAATCTAAATTAATACGAATGAAATGAATTGTACATAATGGTAAATATGTATTTATATTCTTGTTTTGTAAACTCGTTTTGCTTTTATGTAAGTAAAATTATTAAATGTTCTCTATACTCACCGACTAAATTAATGTGAATGAAATAATTTGTACATAATGGTAAATAAGTATTTATACTCTTGTTTTGTGAACTTGGATTGCTGTTTTTATTTTATACTCACTCACTGAATGAAGTGTTAAGATGAATGAAATGATTTGTACGCAATGACAAATAAGTACTTATGTTCTGTCTTGTATTGTTTTAATGTGGTAAAATTATTTAATGTTCTTTATACTCACTAACTAAATTAATGCGAAATTAAATGTAATGGTAAATAAGTGATTATGCTCTTGTTTTGTGAACTCAGCTTGCTGTTTTTATTTCGTAAAATTTTTAAAGCTTTTTATACTCACTCACTGAATGAAATGATTAACGCAAATGAATGAATTGTAAATAATGGTAAATAAATATTTATGTTCTTGTTTTGTAAACTTGTCTTTCTGTTTTTATGTGTAAATATTAAATGTTCTTTATACGTACGAGCTGAATGAAATGATAATGCGAATGAAATGAATTGTACGTAATGGTGAATAAGTATTTATTTTCTTGTTGTGAACTTGTTTTGCGGTTTTTATGTAGTAAAATTATTAAATGTCCTCTATACTCACTAACTAAATTAATGCGAATAGTAATGGTAAATAAGTATTTATATCTTGTTTTGTGAACTTTGGATTGCTATTTTTGTTCGTAAAATATCAAATATCCTTTATACTCACTATCTAAATTAATGTGAATGAAAATATTTGCACGTAACGGTAAATAAATATTTGATTTCTCGTTTTGTGAACTTGTTTTGCTTTTTAGTAGTAAAATAATTAAAAGTTCTTTATACTCACTCACTGAATGAGATGATTAATGCGAATGAAATAATTAATATGTAATGGTAAATAAGTATTTATATTCTTGTTTTGTGAACTTGTTTTGCCTTTTATGTAGTAAAAATATTTATACTCACGGGCTGAATTAACGATTGATTCAAATTAAATGAGTTGTATGTAATGTAAAGAAGTATTTATGTTCTTATTCTGTGAACTTATTTTGCTATTTTTTACGTAATAAGATTATTAAATTTTCTTTATACTCACTAACTAAATTAACACAAATGAACCGATTTGTGCGTAATGAAAATAAGTATTTATGTACTTGCTTATGAATTTGTTTTAATGATTTTATTTCGTAAAATTATTAGATGTTCTTTATACTCACCGACTAAATTAATGTGAATGAAATGATTTATACGTAATGATAAAAAAATATCAATATATGTTCTTTTCCGTGAACTTGTTTTGCTGTTTTTATGTCGTAAAATTATTAAACATTCTTTATACTTACGGACTAAAATAATAAAATCAATAAATACGGATTTATGAGCTTAAACTGCTGATAATTAGAACCATAAATGCTATTTATGCTTACTCCCTGGTAATTTAATCATATAAGAAATCTTACTTTAAATAAATTACAAGCATTATAATAAAAAATAAAAATTAACTAACTTAAAAATCCATTCTAAACTTTTTTCATAACTCTTTCCCACGCCAATTCCATATAGGTAACAAATGCCAGTTTTCCGAATTCCCATGGAATTACCTGCCTCAGCAGATTTCAGATAATATGTAAACGCTTTGCGATTATCTATTTCGACACCGATTCCTAAATCATAACAACAACCAACTTGATACATTCCGTTAGAATCATTCATGTTTGCCGATTTTTGATAATATTTGAATGCCTTGTTTTCATCCTTTTCAATTCCAATTTCATATTCATAACAATATGCAAGCCAGTAAACTCCGTCTGGATCATCCATATTTGCTAATTTTAGGCAATTAGTAAAATTTAGTTCTTTCATTAATCGTTCTTTGCTTTCCATTAGATTTATAAATAAATAAAAATGGGCGGATATCGATACTGCTTTTTATTTATATATTAGCCATACTATGTACCCTAAATTATACCGTGGCATTTTAATGCACAGTATTCATCTTACAAAGATTTTAGATATTGCTGTATCGTTCCGAAATTATGCACCACTAAATTTTGTATAATATCCGAAAATAAGCACCCCTAAGTATAATTATATAGTGTTTTTTACCAAGTAAGCTTACTCTTGGCCTCTAAGTAAAGTTATTCTCCATGTCAAGGCGATTCTAACGGTGGTAAACCCATCAAATTCGGTCTAGTAAAATATTCATAACTGCTTTTCAAAATTCGGTCGATGTTATCTTCATGAAGATCCAATATTATAATTTTATCCAAAAAATATTCTTCTCAATTAACCAAAAAGAGTGCTTAATTTCGGAACGGTACGGTATTGGATATACTTACAGGCATAACGGGCTTTAAATCCGATTGGTTGTCACTGAAATGTATCGCATATAACATCTGACTTTAAATTGTCCTGAGAAACCGAATACATATTCAGAAACTACACCTTCGTTCTATATACAGTCGAAATAATCACGAAAACAGAGGAAAAATCATGAAGGTTGGCTATAGAGTTTTTTTTTAATTTAGGTGTCGTTTATATTATATAAGAATTTCTAAAACAAAAAAAGGTTTAGACTTTTTTTTTTTGAAGTTAGATCCTTAGTAAGTGAGTCTGTTTTCAAAATTAATAATACTTTTAAAATATAGTTGTTAGAGGAATCTTAAAGGCTTTGATATCATTGAATGTCGAAACTAGGTTCAGCCTTTTTGTTGGTTAATATTCTAATAAAAAAACTGCCAAAGGTGTCGAAACTGTTGAAAGGTAGATTTGAGTTTCGTGTGCTTTTCACTTATCACAATTAACGGGGTTTTTTTTTAAATTTAATTATTAATTTAATTATTATTTTTCCTGTTGTTAGCAAGCAATTTGATTTTAATATGAAGGTTCTTTATGCCTTATCTTATAAATTGTTAAATTTTGAAATTTTTTTTAAAAAATATAACTATTTAGCGATAACTATCAGATCCAAATAATAAATTATTGTAATTACTAAAATTTAATAAACGCATATTTATTCTATTAATAAATCACGAAATATAGTATTTTACTTTGGGTTCGCTTTTTAATATAGTCTATTGGCCAATCAGATCTTGTAAAATCACGGATGATCTACTCCAATAAATTTGACAAAATTAGTTACGTACGTACAAATATATAATAAATAAATATGCATACAGTATTATTATTTATGCGTTGCGATACATGTTTTACTTATTGTGCGAGTGTATCCTATTTGTAATTAAACTAAGTGCGTGAGATAAAAATTACCTTAATGTTAAACAGGTTAACAACATTGTATGTAAAATTTCATTCCCGGCATTTTTATTTAATGCACCGTAAGGTCGATTTAAACACTAGTTTTTGCATATTTTCGCTTTTTTCTCCTTTCGTATTTGTTCGGAATCTGTGTAGGGCTAATCCGGAATAGTCAAAATTTGCACATACCTGATATGTTTACTGTAGCCAGCAGTTTTGTAAAAAAATATTCATAAAAGTTGCTCTTGTTATTAAACCCTTATAATAGTGAGCCTCTCATTATAATGAATTTACTATAAGACTTTCAATGTGTCACTCTACTCTTTTCACTCTTTTTTATGTTAAGAGTCTTTTAGTAAATTCAATATATTGAGGCTCGTTTTAGAAGAGCAATTAATAATGAGGAAAATTTCTTGCAAATTATTTATTATAAAAGAGTAATTTGTATTTAGTGACATGCCATAAAAATTATGGTAATCTGAATATAACTTCATATTTCTATCATATAAAGAATTTAAAATAAAAAGTAATTAAAGAATTTAAATAGAGTTAATTTATAAATATAACTTATAGCTTTTATAAAAAAGACCAAAAATAAAAAATAAAGTATTTAAAGCTTTTAATATATGAAATATAATATTTTTTCCATAGATTTTAACATTTCAGCCTGAATCGTTGATACAGTATTTTATATTAAAAATATAAAAGTATTTATTAGTATTTTTAATATTTATATGTCAAGATTTCATGATTGCTATTCTCTTTATTTATCATTAATTATGCAAAATTTTTTTCAAATTCTTCGGCTATACAGGTGCTTCAGGTTAATAATTCTTTAAGTTAAAATTATTTAAATTCAAAAAATTACATTCGCCAAATAAAAATATTCAAAATTCTTTTGGTCTGCAAAAAAATTACATTCGTCAAATAAAAATATTCAATTTTCTAATTAATACCAAAATTATTCCCTATTATAATATTTAATTTTTTAATATAGTATTATTCGATCATGATGTCTACAGGGGGATTATTCATGTTCTTTTATATAAAAATTTCATAAAGCAAAACTATCAGAGGACGTGAATCTTGATCAGATTGATGCATACACGTATATACGTACATAATGCATGTATGTGCAAAAATAAAAAAAATAAGCAAAAACAATTGCATCTTTTTTTCGTGAGTAACGTCACTTTGATCAGCTACATGTTGATTTTAACTGCATAGTATTTGCTTTGATTAGGCAAAATGATGTTAGTATTAGATGTTTTTTGTTTTTATTTTATGTTATAGATCTTTTAAATTTGATTTTACCAGATAGCAAAATTTTTTAGGTCAGGGAGCTTGAATGATGTTGTCCTTTAACCCAAAATTTTTGAACTGGCATTAAACAATTTGAGTCAAACTATTTATCGAACAGATAATTTTTTTGTACAGTTGAACAAAATTATTGAAATTAAAATAAATATAAATAAGGTAGTGCATGACTATTCATACAAAAACCAGGAACATAAATTATGAATCATGATATACGTTATCTATACTATCCAAATTTTATCTGCTGTAACTTTTAACCAATTTTATTAATTTTATTGGCTAATTTTAGATCCTGAATCTCCTTTATCTTATTTAAAAAAGAAACAGAGATCAACATTCAGAAGCTTAGTGCCAATCGCATTTTAAACTCCCAAAAAACAGCAATCCAGTCATAAAGCCAAGAAATAAGTTTTTTGCAAGATTTTAGACTAAACCCAAGTTATATCAATAATTTAATAATTCTTGGAATCTAGTCTCATAAAATTAATTTATTTCATCAAATACTCAAATAATATTAACAAAAAAATTATCTCTTATTGAGACACCTAATAATAATACAATTTTGTTTGCATTGTTTAATACTTCCATTTAGCGGCATATTTTATGCCAACAAGTATTGTATATAATGAATGTCGCGGCTGATGCTGAAAATTAGGGACTTCGATTTAAAAATATAAATTTTATACTCTTTTCTTATCAAAACTAACACTAAAAAAGCTAAGAAAATGCATCCCAAAAATTTTTGAAAATTTCATATTAAAATAATTAAAATTTCCAGTTTCAGCCGTTTCCAGCTTCAGCCAAGACAATAAATTAGACAAAAAAGGTACAAAATAAATTAATTCTATTTTTTAATTTTCAAGTTCGATTTCTTAGATTTAAAAATGGATTTTTAAATTTGTTAGTTATAGCAATTTATTTATTGATCTATTTATTTTATTACTTAGAAATAGAATTAGTGAAAAATAATGAAGAATTCTTTTTAAAATTAAGAGGAATAATAAGATTTTATTTATAAATTATATTTAAAAATAATGAATTATTGTTGTTGTTAAATATTGGCAGAAATTGAACTTCTTTTGGAGATTAAATATCAAAGAAGAAAAAAAGAATATTTCCAGAAATTTTGTAGTTATTTTATCTATTTTGATGAAATAATTTTATAAACATGTTAATTTATATTTAAATATTCAGATACCATGAAGTTTCGTTTGATAGGCTTAAAAATATATAATTAAATATTCAGATACCATGAAGTTTCGTTTAATAGGCTTAAAAATAAATAAAAAAAAATTAAAATTCATGATGAAAACTCGATACACGGGAATGCATGTAAAAATACGAAATTGTATGCGGGTAAGCACGGGTTTCATAATCACTGCACGGAAACTGCACGGAAACTGATCATCCAAAAAATTTAATACACGTTATCACACGAAATATTGAAATCCGTGCACTATCGTGCATAGTATTATAACCATTTATTGACGTGTATTAATCTTAATGATCACATAATTTCCGTGCACTAACGTGACAATCGTTAAGATTCTTAACGATCATAAATTTCGTGCACTAACGTGCACAATCGTTAAGATTCTTAACGATCATAATTTTCGTGCACTGACATGCATAATCGTTAAGATTCTTAACGATCATAATCATAATTTTCGTGCTTTGACGTGCACAATCGTTAAGATTCTTAACGAAAGTTTCAGTTCACTGACGTAACGATCATCACAATCGTTAAGGTTCTTAACGATCATTTCTGTACAAAATGTATGATCATCACAATCGTTAAGACTCCTTAACGATCATAATTTCAGTGCATTAATATCGTGATCGTCACAATCGTTAAGATTCTTAACGATCATAATTTTTGTGCATGATATCACAATTGTCACAATTGTTAAGATCCTTAACGATCATAATTTCATGTACTAACATGATGATCAGTTAGATCCTTAACGATCATAATTCCGTGCATTAACGTGATGATCGTTAAGATTCTTAATGATTATAAATTCCGTGCATTGACGCGCACAAAAACATTCATTTTGTTGTTTTTTTTTTTTTTTTTTTTTTTTGCACTTATCAATAATAATTTCCGTGCATTGACGCGCACAAATTACATTTGATTTGTAAGCAAATAAATATTGCTTTTTTTTTTTTTTTTTTTTCTCTTATCATTTTTATCATCTTATATTTTTTTATAATTTTTTTTTTTTACAACTCATTAATTTTTATATAATTTTTTTTAGTTATTGTCATTGTTTAAACCATCCTTTAGAGTTATTGCCTTGGAAGCTACTCTTTTGGAATCACTATCATTTTTGGTGTATGTTTTTCATCATTTTTGGTGGTATCGCAGCTTTATTTTTTTTTACTATTATTTTTTTCTTTTATTTTTTATCTCTCTGTATATTATTGCATTTTAGCCTCTCCCTTGAGTTACTGCCATTGGAGTTGCCACAATCGGAGTTGTCCCTATTGGAGTTATTTCTAGAGTAGTCATTTCGATTTTTTTTTAAACCTTTCATTTTGGTACTATTACTTTGTTTTTTTTTCGATATTATTAGTTGCTGGGTTATTTTTAAAGTCGGTAGTTTTAGTAATTAGAAGTATTTTCTTATTCGCATGTAAATTATTAAATTAAACTATTTGTATTATAAAATTTAATTAATAAAATAATTAAATAATTAAGTTATTTAATAAAATACAAAATTTAGTTAATAAAACTTATAAAATTTAGTTAATAAAATAATAAAATTTAGTTAATAAAATAATGCATATACGATATATGTTATTATGTATATATGTATGGACATATGCTATTATATGTTACCTGCACGTAAATATGCACGAGACAATGCACGAGAAAACACATAAAATTGCACGTAAGTACGTGCAGCGTTGCACGGAATCCGCGCCCTTTTACGTGCCATGAACTTGCTTTCCCGTGCATTGTCCTGTGTATATTTACGTGCAGGTTTGTGTGGTCACGTATTCAAACTTTTCCGTGTATTTCAGTATTATTCCGTGCTGTAATTTCTCATAGGGAGAGATGGGTTTCATACGTACGCATGTTTCCTCAATCGTGCGCATTAATGCGTATATTTCGGCATTTTATCCCATCTAAATTTTATATAGGAAAATTTAAGTATATAATTTAGGCCAGAGAGAATAATGTTGAGCGGAATTAAGGAATAGGAATGCAAATATTCCGAAATTTCTAAAAAGAAAATGAAAGAACTAAAAAGACGAGCAAGATCAATATTTTTCTGAAGGAAAAATTTAAATTCCAAAAATTATAACATGCGCATTTTATATAACGTGCGCGTATTATTATAAAATGTGCATGTTATTATAAAATGCACATTTTATCCCATCATTAAACATGATAAATTTTACAAAATTTATTTTCTGAATTCAAAAAATTATTGGAACTGAAAATAAAATTAGAAATTCTATCAAATAATCAAATAAGAATTTATTAAGAACCCTACTGAATTGCAAAAAGAAATAATAAAGCTCAAGAAACTTTACAAATTTATTTCCTAAAATCAATAAAATTACAGAAACTAAAGACTCAACTAAAGATCTATCACAGACTCTAAATGCATATCTAAGCAAAACCTCCCTAAATGCATGCCTTTTTTTGGCCCAACTTATATAGCACTTGTAGATTTTTACCTCTCTAAATGCATAACCTCTCTAAATGCATATTTTTGAAAATTTTTACTATGGTCCCAATGCTATGCATTTATAGAGGTCTGACTATAAAAAGAAATAATCTGATTGTTGCTGCTAGTAATACAGTAATAGTCATATTGGTTAATTATATCTAATATATTAAAATCTTATATGTCACGTTTAGTTTTCTCTATAAAAATAATTTTAAATACTCTTCTGGATCAGTCCAAATAATAAAAATTATATCTAATATATTAAAATCTTACATGTCACTTTTAGTTTACCCTATATAAATAATTTTAAATTCTCTTCCAGATCAGTTCAAATAATGAAAATTACACATTGCGTAATTTATTTAAAAATATACAGTATTAAAATAAATAATTTTAAATACTCTTCCGGATCAGTCTGAATAATGAAAATTACATGGTCATGTAATTTAAAAACAATAATTGATAATTTTCTAATGTTATGACTACGACTTTTTATAATTGAGACTAAATTATGACCCCAAATCACTATTTGATTTTTATAATTATTAATAATTATAAATATTATCAACATGTTGCATCTATCAAAATGATTCCTGAATCTAATAAAACTAATATAATTATTGCATCAAATCCATTTCCTTACCTTAAAGTTTTTAAGTAATTATAAATTGTTAATCATGGTCAAATTATTTAACTAATTTTAACATATCTATTAAATATGTATTATAATTTTGGAGTAGTATAAAAAGTCACAATAATGTCTTACATCAGAATTAATATTGATATAATATTCTTTCTAATATAATTTAATATTATATATTTTTATATATTTTGAAAAAAATTAATTTAATATAATTTAATATATATTAAAAATACCAAGTCAGAAAATTATATAGTCATATCCTGTAATAAAATTAATTTTTTTTGACAAATATATATGGGTAATGATTATATAAACTAAGTACTAACTTATATTCAAAAATATTGAATTTATATAATCACTTATTCTTAGATAAAATTATTTTATTTGAAATCATATATGATTTTAAAATAAAAAATTATCTAAAATCATACATTATTATAAGATAAAAAAAAACAATTTTATCTGAAACACATATATCAAATCATTAATTCTGAAACCTTCTACTATTTTTCTAAAATTGTACTTTAGATCATTAATAAGTATATTCTTAAATTAAATAGTACAGTAAATATATATTATCTATTTAAATTAATAAGTATTTTTTTTACCTATAAATTTAATTAACACAAAAAAATTGTAATTAAATAATAAATATTTGTAATCTGCTTATTACAAATAAAAAATATTCTATAAATACAGTAGCTTTATACTGTTATAGAACGACTTTTAGCATTAGTTTCTTGAATGTATTTTCTAATATTAATTTAGTTATATTTTATTATATTATTTTATCATTATTTTATATTACATTATTATTATTTTATATTATTAACTATATATGGCATAGTTAGAAGTACGAGTAACATGGTTAACCATTTCTACCATTTCTACCATTTCTACCATTTCTACCATTTCTACCATTTCTACCATTTCTGCCATTTCGTACTATTGTAACTTATAGCTGTAAAAAGATATATAAACCCTTTTTTTCTCCCCTTCTGCACATTAGACTCAGATTCCCTCTTCCTCCCTCTAACGCCTAAACATAGTTATATCACTTGCATATTATTATCTAAATAAATAAAATATATCTTTGATCAATAAATATACTCTTGTCATTTAATAAATATATACTGAACCGCGCTAGTGAAGTAATATTCCACTTCCACACCGCTTCATATCTTCTCTGACCCTTACAAGAACCCTGTCGCTGTGTGCTGTGTTGCAAGTACTATATTGAAGGCTATAGTCGCTTGTAACATTTTGGTGCCTTCTGGCAGAAATCTATTTAAAACAGCTGGAACACTAGGATCCCTCTTCTCTCTTCTCTGCAAGGATATATCTTTGGTTACCTCTCCTCTTCCTCTTTTCTCTTGTAATTAAGTTATTTTTTTTTTTGGTTTACTTGTCGAATTGAAAGAGATTCATTCAGAAGGGCATACTTGAAGCCTCTTGCATTTGTTGCACTGGTATTTTCCTGTCGAATTGAAAAAGATTTGTTTAGAAGGGCATACTTGAAGCCTCTGCTTTTGTAGCACTTGTTTGTTTAAAATTTGCAATTTAGAATCAGATTAGCATTTTATTTTCTTTCTTAACAACTTATATTAGAAACCCCAAACCTGTTTAATTTAAATTTGAAACTGTAAAGTCTACTAACTATTTTCTTAAATCTCTATATAAATAGAGCTTATCAAATCCATTTAGAACAAATTGAAGCGCACGATGCCAACCATCCTTCCACACTTGCTATAGAAGTTCAACAAATTGTTAACCCAGACCTATCTTGTACAATTTGCTATCCCTCTGTCACTTATTTTCGAGCTTTTCGCACTTTTTGGAATTGATACCAACAAGCATACCTCGCCACTAGCTATACTCAACAAACTATTGCCACTTTTCATACTCTCAAATAATATAACAATTATAACGCTGCTAAAGCTGCTGCTAGAGACGTTGTTTTTAGCTGTCGCTATAATAATCCCAACCTTAACCCCACTGAAGTTATTGCTGCCCTCCTTCGAGGATATACTCGGCACACTTTACGACCTATTTTACTTCTTAATTTTGAAGGAAACGCTTTTGATCTATATATCAAAGGCCCTACCCTAGCCACTCCTATTCAACCTGCACTAATAACTAATACCTTCAATAACCCCTCACCAGTACTACACCCCCAGGACAACGACAACAATATTTTTACATTTAATTCTACTCCTGCCCCACGATCTATATATAACCTATTTCCAGAAAGAATTAGACAACCCAGTTGAACCCTCCCATTCTCCTACTTTAGCCCCTTATGACGAAAATACTACTCATATTCAATTTCCCCCTCCACTTCAACTACTTCAATTATCTACTTCTCCTATTAGTGAAATCCCTTTAAATAACCCACTTCCACGCGCAACTACTCCTCCTCCAACTCGAGTTGCTCGACTTATTCAAAATCTTAACCCTTATACCTATTTTTAACACACACCTCAACCTGTAACTACTCCTCAACCACCCATAGTTAACGAATTCTATCCTGAAAACCAATTTGCACCTAATACTTCACCTTTACATACTCCTCCTCTTCAACGCCAATGCCAAACACTTGAACCCCAACTAGAGTTTGTCCAACCTTAATTTATTGGAGCTTACCCAGACCAAGGAATTATAGAGCAAGTACTTTCCGAAGAAGAAATAAATTTAAGAAGAGAAAATTTTGAAGAAATAAATTTATTGGGAATATTAGAAGAATTAGAAGGAATACAAGAAGAAATAAACTATCAAGCACAAGAACCAGAAGAAGAAGTACACTCAGAACCTGAATTAGAAGCAACTATAGAAGAACCAGAACCTGAAAGAAACATGGCTGAAGAAGCTTTAACTGCCACAGCTGAAGCAATGACTACTCTCGCCAATGCTCTTGGGCGAGGTGGTGAAAATCGCTTCTTAAAATCAACTTCTATCAAGGCGACGGAACCCAAGACCCTGTAACATGGCTGGAAGAATTTGAAAGAGCTGCCAAAGCTAACCACTGGAGCCCTGCTCAACAATTAGAACTCGCCTGTGCTTACATGAAGGATAATGCTCAAGAATGGCTTGCAAGTCTTGAACATGCCCCTACTCATTTTTGGCATCGTCAACATGACCGAGAAGTTGATAATGTACATGTCTATAGTTTCTCCCATCTTTTTAGAGAAAAGTTTAGTACCACTAAACAAAAAGCAACCTGGCAAAACCAATTATTCGAAATTAAACAAGGCGCAGATACAGTTGATACCTATATTAGCCGCTTTAAACACCTCAAAGGACAAGTAGATCCTACTGGTGCTTTCCCTGAAGCCGTTATGGTCCAATTCTTTATTCAGGGAGTACGACCTGAATATGCCATGAATGTCCAAGCTGCCGAACCTGCTGAATTGGATGATGCTATTACTAAAGCAAGAAAATGTGAAAATGGTTGGATAATGGCCTCTGCACATAATACCAATGATGCCAACCAAGCCATTGAATATCTTACCGAACAAATTGCCAAGCTTAGCATAAATCTCGCAGAAAAACAAGCTGCTCCTCCTACTTCTACTCCTGCCTACTATACTGACCAAAGTAAGGACCGACCTCAATCTAGCACTGGAAATATCACCTGCTATTATTGTGGTAAAAAAGGACATTTTATTAGAAACTGTCATACTCGGTACCAGGATAATAAAAAGGATTACCAAGGATACGAATCTTGTGGCAGAAGCAATAACTACTCTTCCAGAAATAATTGATCCTATGACAGATCCAGATCCAGAAACAGAAGCCAATCCAGAGATAGAAATTGTAACCGCTCTGGATATAACCAATCCTGAAGCCGAAGTCAATCACGTGATAGATATAGGGATAGTAGGAACTATCGCTCCTCAAACCAATCCAGGTCCAGAAACCGCTCCTCTATACCCTATCCTCGTGATGTTTATACCTTGGACACTGCAAATGATTACACCTATGAACAATTTGAAGCCTTTTTAGCCAATGAAACTATTAGAATTGCTCTCTCTAACCTGCTGGTTGAAGAATTCAATACTCCACAGATCCAGACACCTACCTACACCACTACTGTCAAGAGTAATATCAAACTTAATGGAAAGCCCTATCATGCTGTAATTGACAGTGGTGCTGCTATTAGTATGATTTCTAACCAGGTTGTAAGAGAACTTGGATTGAAAATAGAAGCACCTTCCTCAAGCCTAATTGTCTTAGCCACTGGACCCTCTGTTTGACCCTTAGGCATAATCAAAAACATACCCATTGAAATTGAAGAAACCACCATCCCTATGGACGTCGAAGTAATGAATGCTACCTCTTACTCATTACTTTTAGGTAATGACTGGTCGCAGAAAGTGGATGCCAGTTATAGTTGGAAAAACAAAACTTATACCCTCAGGTGGAATAAAAAGAAAATTCACGTACCTACCACCTATGAACATGATCAACCTTTACCTGCCCAACCAACTATTACTGATGAAAAGGAATTAGAAAAGTTTGAACAAGAATACCTCCGTCCAAAAGAAGCCTATGTAGTAGAAATCAAAGCCGATAATTGGACAACAGTTACCCATAGATCCAGACCCAGCGCCTCTTTTACTAAACAGAAATGTGGACGCTGCTACTCCTATAACCACCTTTATGCTGACTGTCCTAACAATGAATGCTACCGTTGTCACCGTTATGGACACCTGGCCGCATATTGCCATAAACAAGCCCCCAAAAGAAATATTTGCAAAACCTGCTCCCAACCTAGACACCTGTATAAGGACTGCCCTGATAACCTATGTTATCAATATAGAGAATATAGACACATTGGTGCCAACTGCTCCCAAATGACCCAGATTTTAGAAAACCAACAATATCAATGTGGTTGTCAACCTTAGGAAGTAAATGCCAATCAACTACCCCATTTTTCTCCTTTTAGAGTTAACCATTGCTGTAAATGCAAGGTACCCAAAAGACCAGAAGAAATCAGGCCTTTTGAACAGACCTTTATTTGCAAAGGATGTTGGATTGATTTCCATTATGACCTAGATCCAGAAGACCCTCGAAGCATAGAGTTCTTTACGAATGGTGAAGGCCAAGGAACGCTAACGGACTGTAGAGAGCAAGGCATTAGATCCAAGATGATTAAACTAGACTCCATCTGAGAGGATACTCAGTTCTGCAACCTCGAAAGCTTGTATGCTTATAAAGCTGCCCAGGATGTAAAATGGAATCCCAACTACAACCTATGGACTCGAGTACATCACTATACCGAATCCACCAGAAATGCAGGACATGCATATGATCTTAACCAAAGCCGAATTTATCGACACGCCCAGATACAGATTGGAGAAAGTAATAAGGACCTCGCTCATGCTCTTGAACTCCAAATAGCTGACCTATCCAACCAGGACTATACCTATAATGAAGTCAATGTTATTATGAGAGCCTCCCAAGTACAATTGAGTGAAACTGAAGAAGAAACTTTACAAAGAATTTAGAAGAATCTTTTGACACTAGTCATCCAGATTTTGACCAAAGGAAAGCAATGAAGGAACTTCCAAGGAACTGTTGGACTTTGTAAGGAATGTATTATGGCCAAAAAGAATACCGAGTTAGAACAATTTGACTCCTATTGTGAGAAATGTTATAAAGCACTTCACCCTCCTCCAGATCCAGAAATTCTGTCAACTCCAACCTCTCCAACACCAGGATCACCTGTTGTTGCACCCATCAAAACTGCATTAGCAATGTTAGAACCCATTGACCTAGTCCCTCTCCTTCAGGAACAGATTAGGCAACAAGCCCAAATTATTGCCCTGCTACAGGAACAAGCCAAAACCTTTGAACACCAGGACCAGACTATAAGGGAACTACAAGCTCGAGTTAGCTATTTTGAAAACTTCCATTATCGATTAAGGGATTTGTATAATGAATCTTCTTCATCTGCTGCTCCTGTAACCAATCTTAATAATGGTGATGCTCAAAATTTTTGAGTCATCCTGAGCAAGTTCAAAAACTACTCGAAGATACAGACAATTCTAGACCCAGAATTATTCGAGAAATTTATACTGTGACTCAGGAAATTAAACCAAAAGTAGGACCCTTAACTACTCACCAAGGAGCCCAATTTCGACAACTGCTTCTTGAATTTGCTGACCTCTTTGCAAAGGATATGACCCAACTAGGTAGAACTGACCTAGTAACCCATAGAATCTTTACTAACGACGTACCTCCTGTCAGCTCTCGAACTTATATAGTGCCTCTTACTGAACAAACCTTTATTAATGAAGAGGTACAACGAATGTAGGATAACAAGTTAATAAAAGAGTTCTCTAGCCCTTGGGCCTCTCCTGTTGTATTGGTAACAAAGAAAAATGGAAAGAAAAGATTTTGTGTAGATTATAGAAAACTCAATGCTGTTACCAAAAAGGACCAATATCCCCTACCTCGAATAGATGAAATGCTTGACTCACTTGCTGGAGCTACCTATTTCTCCATCCTTGACCTCATGAGTGGATACTGGCAAGTAAAAGTACACCCAGAAGATAGAGAGAAAACTGCTTTCATTACTAGATATGGAACCTACGAGTTCAATGTCATGCCCTTTGTATTATGTAATGCTCCTGCTACCTTTCAATGCCTTATGAATAAAGTTTACAAAGGCATAGCTTACAAATATGTAGTAGTATACCTGGATGATACCAATGTCTTCTCACAAACATTTGATAACCATATTAAGCATCTAAGAGAAGTATTCACCAGGATACATGAAGCAAGATTGAAATTAAATATTGAAAAATGTAATTTTTGGATGAAATGCCTACCTTTCTTAGGACATATAATAGAAGAAAAAGGAATCTCCCCAGACCCAGACAAAATAATTGCTGTTCAGAAAATCCAACCTCCAAAAAGCGTTACTCAACTATGCTCATTCTTAGGCCTTGCTGGATACTATCAACGATTCATCAAACACTTCTCCTCTATTGCCTACCCTCTTAATCAATTGCTATATAAGGACAATACTTATGAATGGAAGACCAATGTCAAAAAGCCTTTGATGAACTCAAGCACCGACTTACCACTGTCCCTATCCTCATATACTCTGACTACAAAAGGGAATTCATTTTAGCCACTAATGCTTTCTACACTGGATTTGGAGCCACCCCAAGTCAAATATCAGATGATAAAAAGGAACATCCTATTGCTTATGCTAGTAAAAGTTTAAAAAGAGAAGAAATGAACTATGGAGCAACTGAATTAGAATGTGCTGCCATAGTATGGGCAATTGAACATTTCTACAAATATTTTAGTACAAGTCACTTCACACTGGTTACCGACCACTCTGCTCTCAAATAGTTAAAAACTTCCCAACCAAAAGGACATTTAGGATGATGGATGATGAAACTCCAACCAGGACCCCTGAATACTAATATGTTATATATATAAACCTTCATCTTCAAATCTTTTATAAGTGTACAAAAAATTTTATTATTGAAGTGTACATTGGCTTAAAGCTTTATATTTAATGTACAACAATAGTTTAATATAAGTTTTTTATACTTTAATAAAGTGTACAATAAAGCAAAATTTATTATTAAGCTAATGTACGATAAAGATTTAAATATTTAAGTTTGCTTTTTAAAATTTTTTAAATATTTTCTCAAAGTTTCATCCTGACCTTGCTTGTAATTTATATTTATTCATTTTTTATTCAGAACTTTTCAGAATATATATTTTCTTATAAAATTTACTAATTTCTTCCTATTGTTTGACTGTCTAAAATTATTCATACTAATTTATATATTACCTTCTAAATAAAATATGTCATCTTTGTTAGAGTTAGGATTAAAGTTAGTAGATAATATTATACAGTACTAAAATTTTGCAAGAAACTTTTTTTATTAGTATACAAAAGATGATTTCTTAGACAAAGTTTTGTGATAAGAGTGACTTTTCAAAAAAAGCAATTATTGTTTTAATCATCACATTATACCTGATCTTGCATTCTGATTGGCCAATAAAAAAATTGGTGGAGAAATTAGTATAACCTCTCTTATATACTGTACGATATACCAATTCAACATAATTAGTAAGTGTACACCAATCTTTTTTTAATAATATTAATTAAGTGTACGTCAAAGGTCAAGCAAATTTGCTATCAAAAAGCTCATTTTTGTACACAAATGGACAAACGTTTTAAAAAATTTAGTTTGAGTGTACGACAAAGGTTTTTTGTATATATTCAGGGGTCCTGATCTGAGTTGGATTTAATCTAATCAGATTTGATCCAGATTAGGTTAACTCAAGTTGAGTTTTGATTACATATCAATTTTCTGTACCAGATTATATTAATTATATAGCTAAACTATAAATTGGATTTCGAAATAAGGTATAATATAATTATAAAATTTCAAAACAACTAACTATTCAGTTTGTCAAAAATTATTTATTTCTAAAAAGTTTTCATATAAAACTATCTTTACTATATAAACTATTATAATAAAAATCAGCAAGTTGATATTTTAAAAATTAATGCTTTAAATTTTGGTATCTTATTTTAATAAATTTTAAATCTATTTTTATATTTTAATAGTCAAAAAAAACTTTGATTTTGAGTTTCTTTTGATTATAAAATTGTAAAAAAGTTGGTTTAAAATTTATTAGAATATAAATAATAAAAATTAAGATATTAATTTTTTTTGAAATATTAATTTGCTTGATTTTTATTAATAGCAGTCTATATAACTATCTAACTTCTAAACTTCAAAAAAATTTGTATATAGTAGACAAAATTAGAAGTTCTAGGACAAAAATACTCAAGTATCAAAAAAACCCTCTTTTATTTAGATCTCAAAACAACAAGAATAAGTAAAAAATATATATATATATTTTAAATAGATTTAAAAGATATGCCTATTAAGTAAAATCACTAGTTGGAGTTAAAACTACTAAATAATAGAGTTACAAAACAGGTTTTTAGAATAGCATAGTGATATAGTACAAAATAGATTTTGTGAATATATATTTTATTCTATAGAGTTGATATTTTATTATTATATTGGGGTGAGTCAGTAGAAAAGGAACAAATTTATTAGATAAATTTGTCCCTTTTCTACTGACTCACTACCATATATTTAGTCATATTATAATATTTTATTATTGTATTATTATATATATTTTATTATTGTATTATTATATATATTTTATTATTGTATTATTATATATATTTTATTATTGTATTATTATATTATAGTATATAAATATGCAACCAGCTTATATTAAAAGGGGTAAAAAATCTGTGCTATACTTAAAAAATTAGATAATAATTCTACCAGATCCAAGCCCCCAAATATTAATAGCTTGGCACAAAACTTTGATCTTTTGAAAGTTACTTTTCTGCAAACAGTTAAAAATAGTAGTCCCTCTTAATGTCTAGATGCATCCAATGTTCTTACTATAGTAGACATAAAGAAAACTAGCTTATCGGTTATTGTATTATTATGAAAAAACTCAGATTTGGTTTAACAAAAAGTGAAATTAATCATTGTATACTAGAAATTTTGTGATTAAATAAGTAAGTACATCCTTTTGGTGAAAATGGGCCAGGTCAAGACTAGTAGAAACATTTCATAAGGGACCACCCAGAATTATCATTTCGTATTTCTTAAAATTTATCACAGGTATGAGTAAAAAAAGTAAATAAAACTATTGTAAATAATTATTTTAAAAAACTTAAAAAAATTATTAATGAGAATTTTCTAATAATAGTACAAATATGGAATATGGATGAAACTAGTTTGTTATTGTACCTAAATTAGAAAAAGTCATAGCAAAAAAAGGCTCAAGACAAGTTCATAAAATCATGTATAGGAATTTTCATAATTATATTTTAGTTGCATCTACAATTTTGGCTACCAGGTCTTCGTATGATTCCTGGTTTATTAGAAAGTGCGCTACCTGAAACTGTAATGGGTTTTACAAGTACAAGATATATGCACGAAGAACTTTTCCAAATATATTTTGATCATTTTATTAATTCAATTCCCCAACCCGACCAGTATTGTTAATGTTAGATAATTATAAAAATCATATCAGTTATACAGGTATCGATTTTTGTTGCAACAATAGCATTCTTCTTTATATACTCCTACTACATACTATACACATCTTGCAGCTATCAGAAATTTCTTTTGCAAAACTAAAACAAAAATATAATAAAGGCTATGAAAATTATAATAATAAAAATAATAGAATAATAGTGACAAAACAAACCTTTGCAGGAGTCTTGGGTCATGCCTTTTTTGAAACTTATATATTACAAGCTATTTGTAATGACTATAAAGCAATAGGAATTTGGCCATTTGATCTAAAAACTATTAGTTCTAACTGTTTAGATACTTTATTATTAATCAAACAATTTAATATATTACTTTTATATAGCCAACTTTCTGTTGAACTAGCCGAACTGTCTTTACAATCTGCTAATTCAAATCATAAGCATTCTACTCAAATGAATTTTAATATATTAATTGAAAAAATATAAGGCTTAAGAATAAAAATGATTTATTGAAGTCCCAAATTTTCTTTAATAAATGAAGAACTAGATGCTTACAAAAATCCTGGGACAGGGCCTGAACATCTAGTACAAAGATTATACTTTANAGTTTAATATAAGTTTTTTATACTTTAATAAAGTGTACAATAAAGCAAAATTTATTATTAAGCTAATGTACGATAAAGATTTAAATATTTAAGTTTGCTTTTTAAAATTTTTTAAATATTTTCTCAAAGTTTCATCCTGACCTTGCTTGTAATTTATATTTATTCATTTTTTATTCAGAACTTTTCAGAATATATATTTTCTTATAAAATTTACTAATTTCTTCCTATTGTTTGACTGTCTAAAATTATTCATACTAATTTATATATTACCTTCTAAATAAAATATGTCATCTTTGTTAGAGTTAGGATTAAAGTTAGTAGATAATATTATACAGTACTAAAATTTTGCAAGAAACTTTTTTTATTAGTATACAAAAGATGATTTCTTAGACAAAGTTTTGTGATAAGAGTGACTTTTCAAAAAAAGCAATTATTGTTTTAATCATCACATTATACCTGATCTTGCATTCTGATTGGCCAATAAAAAAATTGTTGGAGAAATTAGTATAACCTCTCTTATATACTGTACGATATACCAATTCAACATAATTAGTAAGTGTACACCAATCTTTTTTTAATAATATTAATTAAGTGTACGTCAAAGGTCAAGCAAATTTGCTATCAAAAAGCTCATTTTTGTACACAAATGGACAAACGTTTTAAAAAATTTAGTTTGAGTGTACGACAAAGGTTTTTTGTATATATTCAGGGGTCCTCTCCAACCTTACTATTTTACTATCATACATAAACCTGGAAGAATCCATTCGAATATTGATGCCCTCTCTCGATTACCTACCCAGACACACTCTTCTACTACTGCTGTTACATGAATTTGGACCAATACCAAAATTTAGTAGAATATCTAGAAACAGACATGCTCCCCTCTAAATTAACGGACAATGAAAAACGGACAATTATTAATCAATCTAGACATTATAGAGTAAAGGACAAATTATTATATAAAAAGAATAGAAAAGATCCAGACAAACCTATTAGAGTAATCAAGTGGACCGAAGTTGAACCCATTCTGTATATGATGCATAGTCATCCTACTGCCGGACATTTAGGAACAGATGCTATGTATTATAAAATATCTGAACGATACTATTGGGACCAAATGTACAAAGATGTTCAAAATTATGTTCGCTCATGTGAAGTCTGCCAAAAACAAGGCAAAAGCAAAAGAAAAGAACCTCTCCACCTATCCAAGTTGGAAGAGCCTTTGAATGAATAGGCATAGACCTAGTAGGACCTTTACCAATAACCGCTCGCAACAATCGCTACATTATTGTTGCAACTGACTATCTTACTCGCTGGCCTGAAGCTAAAGCTGTACCAGATGCAGGTGCAGAAACCTTAGCTAAGTTCATCTTTGAAGAAATTATTTGTAGACATGGAGTCCCCAAGATTATTCTTTCTGATAATGGAAAGAATTTCACTAGTGAAGTTGTTAGAATATTGTGTGAAAAGTTTTTAATAAAACACATATTCTTCTCACCTTACCATCCCCAGACCAATGGAATGGTTGAAAGATTAAATAGAACACTTTGTAATTCTCTTGCAAAAGTTACAGAAAATATTGAAGATTGGGACCTGAACATATCTGCTGTACTGTTTGCATACAGGACCAAAAGACATTCAACCACTGGATATACCCCTTTCCACTTAGTATATGGTAGACAAGCTATCCTACCCATTGAAACTATTATTCCCATAGACCCAGCTGACTCAGATGAAGAAATATCATTAGAAGACAGTATATTACAAAGAGCCTTTGAATTAATAGAAGAATTACCATACCGACATAATGCTGCCAGAGAGAATACAATTAAATCCCAAAAGAAACAGAAAGTTAGATTTGACTCAAGAATACAAAAAGAAGAATTTGAAATTGGTGACAAAGTTTGGGTACAAAGAAAAGACATAGAAGCCTCTCGCTCTGCAAAATTTGAAGAGAAAAGAATAGGACCATTTATTGTTAAGGAAAAATTGAATAATAGCGCCTATAAACTGTGTACAATGGATGGAAAAACATTAAAGCAG
>QKWP01002803.1:0-44506 GCA_003550325.1 Gigaspora rosea | reverse complement strand
GTCAGTGTCCTACTAAGGGTCACCTGCATTTGTTACATTGACGAGAATACAACTAGCCACACGTACAACTTTTGGTCGTCTAATTTAAGTAGTCCTTCCGAAGGTTACCCCACGGGTTCCACACTAGCTGCCATACCTGCAACCAGACTAGGGGATTGCCTATTTAAACCCTCTAATCTCTGCTCCTCCTGCCAACCCATCCTGTATCACCAGAACAGACCCGTTATATAAGCAGTTAGTCAGCCAGTCCAGATGCTTATCTGTCGTCCATAGGACCCATTTTGATTCTGTATCCTCGGAGGAAAACTTGGTAGAGCAGTCCCTGTCCCACCCAGGTAATACCTACACTTCGGTAACTTACGCATTCACCGAGGCGAACAACTTGCAGTCGGGGGATATCCAACCGCTACCATTACCTACTTCTGCCCTTATAAGGTTCACTCCAACCCCGGTACCCACCATCACATTCCTACCGGTCCTTCCCCGGTTTTTCCAGACTTCCAATCCAGTTGGCCCGGAAGGGTTGATCTACCCGGCATTAGGTGCCACTATGGTTTTTCTCCCCCTGGTACCTACTTCTATAGCATAGGTCCTTTTCCTCCGGTACCCGATCCGGCGGCCAGGTTGGTAGACCTTGTCCCTGAGGTTGACGTCCGGTACTTCAGCTCTGGTCCAGTATTCCGGTTTTGGTAGCACCGTCAAAGATCTTTGCTACCTCCTTACTCAGGGCTTGCCAAATGGGTTTTTGTTTCCCCGGTTCCTTGGATTTGTCTGTATCACACAACACAACTTCGCCCAAAAGCTCCCATTCGAGATGGTAACCAAGAACTACAGGTAATGTACCCAACTGATCGACAGGACACAGTTACTGGAACACAGATCTATTTTTCAAAGCGTCGTCAGTAGGATTTGAACCCTAGACCTGCCACTTGGGGGTAACAACTTACCAACTTCTCTAAGTCACCACACCCTATTTTTTTTTATTTCTGTTTATTTTTTATTTATAAATTTATTATATTTTTATATACTAGCTGTAAACCCGTGCATAATGCACAGTGTGTTTTTTATTTTGTTTTTTTTGATAATATTAAATAAACTTGTGATTGGTTCAAATAGAAAATTATAAATGTTGACTCATTGCCTTATATAATTGGGCAATCTCATTAAAGATTGATAATCATATAAATAAAGTAAGCCAGATTAAATGTTAATTTCCTTAATCTGATTTAATCTAGATTTTAATTTTTTTTTTTTTATTTAGAAATTCTGTTTTTACTTTTAGATTTGTAAGCTTAAGAAAGTGAAATACCAAAGTGACATTTCAGATAAGATACTTTTTTTTTTCCTTCTTACTTCACTTTTTTTTTCTTGTACTAATTCTATTCTTCTTTGGCATAAATTAGCACTAGCAAAGGTTTTTAAACGGCTTTTTAAGTATATTATTTCCTTTTTTTTTGCATTTAGTTGTAAGTTGATTTGTTTTACTAATTTTTTTTTCTTTTAGACTTTGCCAGACATTGCTTAGTGCCAGGCAAATGTGTATATAGCTTTTCAAGTAAGGCATTAATTTTTCTTTGTTTTTCTTTTTTTTTTGCTTGTTTGTCTGGTTACTAATTTTGGGGTTATTTTTGGAAATATTAGTTTTCTTTTTGGCTTTTTTTTAAAGAACCTTTCTTGGAAGTTTTTGGATATAAAGTAAGATTTTAATTTTTTTCTGGTTTTTTTTTTGTTTGTTTGGTTACTAATTTTGGATTCTTTTTTGGAGAATGTTAGTTTTCTTTTTTGAAGAGCATCAGCTTTTTTTCTTAGAGGATATCAGTTTTCTTATATCAGTTTTTTTTTGAGGTTTTTGGATATGAAGTAAGATATTAATTTTTTTTGTTTTTCTTTTTTCTGTTTTGTTAGTCTTAGTTTTCTTTATTGAGGTTTTTAGACTTTGTTAAACCCGAATCCACACCAGGTAAAGTGTATATGATGTTTTGGATAAGATTTTTTTTTTTGTTTTTTTGTTTTTCATTTTCTTGTTAGTTTTGCTACTAACTTCTTTCTTAAAGTTTTTAGACTTTGCCAGATATGAATCAATACTGAGCAGGTGTTTGTGCAGTATTTCTGATAAGATATTAAATTTTCTTCTTTATATTTCACTTTTTTCTGTCTTTTAATTTTGATACTAATTTTGGTTTTCTTTTTTAAATGTTTTAAGGCTTTGCCAGGTATGAATTAATACCAAAAAACATGTTTGTAATGTTTCAAGTAGATAAGATTAAGTTTTTTGTTCTTGGTTTTTTTTTTTTGTTATTGTTTTGTTTACTAACTTTCTTAGGTTTTGCTAAAGTACTAGTTGAATATTTAATAAAAGTATTAAGCAAACATATTCTGAAAGTACTGGGCAAACATATATAGAAATACTCAGTGAGTATATAAGGAAGCACCGAGTAAACATATATGAAAGTACCAGGCTAATATGTATGAAAGAACTATATGAATGTATATATGAGTAAACGTAATATAAGTACCGTAAACTGCCGTATAAACAGCCCGGTCTGGTACATTCCACCAAAAAAATTAATTAGTAAAAAAAAGAAAATTATTAGTAAAAATGAGGGGGTCTGATATGTGGGGGGCTGTTTATACAGCAGTTTACAGTACTATGCAAATATAAACATTCTTTGAGTCTTTAAAACATTGGCGATTTTATTGAATCATGTATTAATTTTTTTTTTAAATAGAATTTGTTGGGTTTATAATACCATAATGTTGTAATTAGTGATGCAACCAAAATTGATTTTTGAAAAAGGCCTATTTCATCTCTATTAGAAAAAATTAAAATTTTTTATAAGAAACTAACTTCAGTAGGTGCTTCTCCTAATATTTAGCAAATAAAATTTATATAGATATGTTCTTTATAATTTTGTCTATTCAAAAAAAGTATCAATCTTTCAAGTAAAATAGGTCAAAAACAATTTCGTTTTCAAATTTTAATTTCGAGATTTGGAACCCAAAATAGTTTCGTCCTCATGTATAGTTGTAATATCAATTTAAAAAAAATTTTGCCAGTTAGCCCAATAGTAATTTGCTTTTTTTTTAATAAAACTTTTGGTATATTTGCATTGTTTTTTTTTAAAAAAAAAATAAAAAATTTTAAGAGTTGCCCAGTAGTGATTTGTTTTTTTTAATAAAATTTTCAGCAAATATTTTTTTTAATTTAGTAATTAGATTTATTATGCGATATTTTTAGAGTAATCAATTGATCAAAATCAGTTCTGTAAGTCATATGTTCGCTAGTTTGCTTTATATATATTGCTTCACAAATTAGCAATCACATGCCTCATATGATTGATTTGATTGGTCAATCGTGAGGTTACTATGGCGACAGGTTGCTATCTAATAATGCCCAGTTCAAATATTATACAGTGCGGGACAGCATAAGATATCCAATGCGCCAAATTTTAAAAAAAATTTCATGATAAAAATGGCATAAAAAAATATTAACCAATCAAATTTCTTAAAATTATATACATATCAAATTTTAAATTTTAAATTGTAACTACTTTTTTAAAATCAAAAATTTTAAAAATCCCTCTTTCAGATTTGTTAATTAAATAAAAAACAATAAATTTGAAAGAGGAATTTTTATTTTAACTTGTTTTAAAAAAGTTATAACAAATTGGATGTCTTATGCTGTCCCGCACTGTATATTTTTGAAAATAATATTCTTTTTGTCCAAAAAGTTACACAAAAATATTAAAATAGCTTATTTTTAAATTGTTAAATTTTTTAAAAAAATTAAAAAATATACTAATTAAAGGTTGTTCAAATATTTTTAAATTTTTATTATAAATATATTTCATTGTTCTGAACAACTTTACTTAATAGCATTTTTGTGATTTACTTAGTAAATTTTAAACTTTTATATTTAGCAACTGCTAATAATTTCTTTAAAAATTTTTAAAAAATAATGAAAATAGCTTCTTTTAAAAATAGTAAACCCAGGTTTGGTTCAAATAAACCTGCTTTTGGTTCAAATACTGTATATGTCCGAAAATAAGCTACTATCTAAAATAAGCTACCCCTCTAATTTTTTTAAAAAATCTTAAAAAATTCGTTAGCAGTTGCTACATATAAAACTCTTTTTTTACTAAATAAACTTCAAAAAGTCGAATAAGGAAAGTTGTTCAGCGCATCAAAATACACCTATAGTAAAAATTTGGTGTCATTTGGACAACTTTTTATTAGTACGTTTTTCAATTTTTTCAAAAAACTCAATATTTTGAAAATAAGCTACTTTATAATTTTTTGTGTAATTTTTTGGTCAAAAAAGGTAGCTTAATTTCGGATACATACGGTAAACACTCCCTTGGTAGGACCCAGATGATTCTAAAAAGGAAAATTTTGTATAGAAATTCATCAAATATTGCATTTTTATATAGTAAATTTTCAAATTTTGCTCTATTTTATATATCTATTTGGCTAAAATACTACTAAAATTATACAAACTCAAATCTAAGTTGTATCAGAGTTCTTCAGGGATCTCCCTTGGTTCAAATAAACTTATTTTTGGTTCAAATAACCCATTTTTGGTTCAAATAAAGCTGATTTTAGCTTAAATAAACCCGATCTAGTTTAAATAAACCTTATTTTGGTTCAAATAAATATAATTTGGCTCAAATAAACCCGAATTTGATTCAAATGAACCTAATCTGGTTCAAATGAACCCAGTTGTGGTTCAAATAACCTGACTTGGGTTCAAAACTAAAAAGTTACCAAATAGGGTTTGTGTAACGTTACACAATATTAGCGGTGTGTAACCAAAAATTATTTTTGCGAAAACAGTACAATAAGCTTTTGTGTAACCTATATGCACATAAATATTACACAAACTATATTGCCCAATTATATTGCAGTATAAATAAATACTATACTTTAATACAATTATTTATATTGTTAGTCTAAACGTTATCATTACACAGTATAAATAGGTAATCTAAACGTTATCATTACACAGTATAATAGAGTAATCTAAACGTTATCATTACACAAAAACGTTACACTCAAATTTTTTTAGTTTATTTTTTTTTTTTTGGGCAATCCTGCCTTTATTATTTGAGATATGAGTATACTACTCTAGGATTTTATAGACTAATGCCTACGATTCCCTCCCTATCACAATAAAGACTCATCCGGTTACCGAAGTACCTAAATGCGATCTGCCGCAGTCAAGATTTGTCTCCAATTTTCTGTTTTCTAACGCATAGAGAACTTTCAAATTATCATCGATAAGCTCTTGCTGGCTTTGTCAGGACAACCCTTATTCTTTATTTTTCCGTGGTTTGGCCGATGACATCCAAAATGGTCTCATCGCACCCTCTATCCAATTTTCCAAGATGCGCTTTGCTTCTTTCACCAGCTTCTCGAATTTGCCCAAAGGCTTGTCCTCTACTTCAGGCCCGCCCTGGGAAACCTTCTCATTACTTGTTTTCTTCCTTTTCTGCTGACTTTCTACTTCTTTAGTGTCCTCGTCCCTTACATCAACTTTACGCTTCCTTACTTTTTTTATGTTTCTTTCTTTTTCCCATTCGGTTACAGCTTTGCATCTGGGTTTCCAAATTTTTTCCGTAAATTTGTCGTTCATTCTTTCAAAAATTTTGTTTTTCTCCTTTATTTCTGTGGGTGACTCTTCTTGCTTCATTACAGGAACCAGACCTTGCATTAAAAGCCTTCTTCTCTTTTTCCTGTCTTCGTCACTATTTCCGACCCAAATGGTTTCCCATTTTCGTTTTTGTTCAGGGCCCCAATATAGCTTCCTATCTTCGAAGGCTTCTTTAAATATCTCGGCCTCGTTGTCTTCCCATGCTTTCTGTAGCGGGATACATTCTGCTAGGTGATCTTGTGTCTCTGTCTCGCTGCGGCACGTGATGCATTGGTCTTCTGTATAAATCTTTGGATATCTTTGGTGTAGGACTGACATCGTAGGCAACTACTTATTTATTCTTTTAATTCTATGTACTCACCTTCTACTACCCTTTTCATCATGACAGTTTTCATCTTTTATTTTATTCAGATGCAACCAAGTGCTCTTTCAGTCTATTTCCACCATATCATTCCCTTCTTTTAAATCCAAACCTAATGCTACCAAGCTTACCCACCCTACGTCATAGATTGATATAATCACACCTTGCACGAACTTCCTCAATGGCCTGTCTATGATATGATTATTCCATCTTGGTATAATTCTTAAACCTTTTGTCCAACCACTACTTAAACTAAATCCTTCGCTTCTAACAGCACCTTCTTTTGCAAGTTTGTCTGCCTCTTCGTTACCTCTTATTCCCACATGCGCCTTTATCTTAACTAGCTCTAAATTTATCTTCTTTTTATGCACACAATCTCTGATCGCCCTTAACCAGTTTCCGTTACTTAGTTTTAACTCCTTTCGGACCAAACTGAGCTTCACATTTTGGTTGATCAAACTTATCGCATTGTTACTGTCGGTAAGTATTCTTACTCTTGTTTTGCATGGCACAGCTAGCAGCGCTATTGCAATTGCTCCAAGCTCAGCCCTTGTTGATGACGGCCAATCAATTATCGCTTCTTGGAAACTTATATCTTCATCGAATTCTTTTGGTTCCATATTCATTGGGTATGCTTTCCATCTGATCCCCATTCGTCTCTTCATCACATTTCCGTTCTGCGCTTCTATTATCTCCATGGAACCGTTCGTGAAAATATCCCATTCTTGCCTTCTTTGAAGCTTTTCTCTCATTTCTTCTAGTTTCTTTCGCATCCTGGTATCTGGAATCCATTCTTTTAGTATTTCGCTCTCCTGACAGCTAATTACTACCCTCTCTACTTGCTGGTTTTCTATATTTACTTCTCTTGGGTCTTCTACCTCTGCTGTCTCTATGTTTGTTAAATCTATTTCACACAGGACATTACGCTCTAGTTTCTTAACTAAGCGTTTGTTTAGGGCACGCTTTTCACTTTTAAACTTTTTATACATGATGCACGAATTTTTATCCTTCCCTTGATTATCTTTGCACCCTCTGCAACGTTGTATTTCTTGTTTTATATCACTACTCCTTTCATACTTCTGCCAGTGTTCTATTATCATTGTTTGCTTTGGGCCCTTTCTTCCTATCACTTTTCCTATCTGAGCTCCTTTGGTTCCATTACCAAAGATGATCATTTCATGCTTTCGTGCATTCCTTGATATTTGTACTAGTTCTTGTTTTATTGCGTACACATTTCCATTCATTTGTCTAAATTCACTCTTGACTTGTCGTGTGCGCTTGTCTTCAATTATCTTTTCTTCCAGAAACTTGTACCATTCTGGCTTCTTCCCAATTTTTTTTTTTTTTTTTCTGTTTATTTTTTTATTTATAAATTTATTATTATTTTTTTTGGCAATCCTGCCTTTATTGTATAAGATATAAGTAATAAACTACATATAAAAATACTATATACTATCGTATTTTCTACCTTTTTAACAATAAAGACTCATCCGGTTACCGAGGTACCTAAATGCGATCTGCTACAGTCTAGATTCGTCTCCTTTTTGGGCACCTTAACTTTCTAAGGTATCTGTCAAAAATTCATCGACTAGCCTTGCTTGCTAATATCAAGATTGACCAAAAAAATTGTCTTTTTCCTTAAAGGGCCGGCCTGCAGAAAGCCAGGCCGGTCTCGTGAAGCCAGAAATCCACTTGAACAATATACTCTTAGCATCATTGAAAATTCTTTGAAATTTTTCTTGCTTCGTTTCTTTTATGGCATCTTCATTCTTTTCTTTTTCGTCTTTCTTCTGCCTTTTTCGACTTCTTGTAGCTTTTCCTCCCTCATCTATTCCTTCTTCTTCTTCGTTTTCGTTAACTCTTTTTCTTTTCATTTCTTTCATCCCATTTAATTCATCCCACTCTGCAACGGCTTCACATTGTAGTGTCCAAATCTTTTCGTGGAATTTCAAACTCAAAGCTTCAAATGTTTTGTTTTTAAAGTATCTTTCCACCATTGATTCTTTCTCGAGGCTTGCGGGAACTAAGCCTTGGATTATTAACTTCCGTTTCCTAATCTTGTCATACTTATCTTCACCAAAAGGTACTTTCTCAACGGCTTTAAAGATTTCTGGACCAACTTCTTTTTTCTTTGTATCTTTGTTAATAAGTACTTCTTTTTTGACCTCACGTTCTATTTTTCACCATAGGCCTTGATATATCTCACATTCTGCTAAGTGGTCTTGTGTTTCTGATTCCCTAAAACACGCTATGCACCGATCGATTTCGTACACTCCCAGATATCTTTTATATAGTAAAGCCATTACCGGCAGGGCCTTGTCCATACGTTTAATCCTATTGACCCAGACCCTACTTTGCTTTATACTCCTACATTTATGGCCCCTCAGCTTATTTAGCTGACCCCATGTGCTACTCCAGTAGGGTGGGGGCATAACCAAATTTTGCCATGCCCAATATGGGCATAAAACAGAGTTTGAGGCATGCCTAGGCATGCCCATGGGCATATTCAAAAATATTTATTTTTTTAAAAAAACTAAATTATTTAATTTATAGTATTATAATATGTAGTACTAGGGCATTTTTAACCAATTAAAAACTAAGATCAGATAACATGCAGATTAGTTTGTATAACAAAAATAAAAATTAGTTATATCTTAAATTTTATTTAAAAAACTATTTTTTTGGGCTTTAATAAACAAATTTTTTTGTTATATTTTACTATAAATATTATTTAATTCCAATCTTTTATTATTACTCTTATCCTACTATTAAAAGATTTTAATTTTTGGTTTGATAAAAGTTGGTTTTATTTACTTGTTATACCAAATTTATTTATTATATATAGAATAATACTTAGTGCTAAAATAATATTTTCTTATTTTATATTATAAATAATTTTTTTAACAATAATTATAAAAAACTAAAACAAATAAAAAATTAACTTTATTTTAAAAAAACTGAACAAATAAAAATAACTTTATTTATAAAATAATCAATATATTGAAATCATATTTAATATAATAAAAATTAATAATAAAGATTAGATTATTTCTTATATATTTATATATATTTAAAAATTTATTTATATATATCTGATATATGCCCATATAGGCATATAAAAAAATTCATGCCCATAGGCATGCCCGGGGGGCATGCCCATAGGGCATGCCTGTGCCCTTATGCCCCCCACCCTATACTCCAGTTAACTTCCTTACTATTTTCCTCCTCTTTTAATATATCTATAATACCCGGCAACCCCTTCCATTCTACATCAAAAACTGTATTCGTAACTTCCTCCACAAATTTTCTAATTGGTCTATCTATTATGTACTTTTCCTATTTCGGGACTATTCTCATTCCTTTAACCCAACTACTAGTGATCTTAAAGTTCCTTTTGCTTTTAAGACCCTCTTTAGCTAACTTATCTGCATATTCATTCCCTTCAACTCCCATATGTGCTTTAACCTTAACAATTTTCCAATCTATTTCCTTTTCCTTAAGGCACTTCTGTATCAACCTCAGGACGCTACTGTTGCTTATTTTAACTTCTTCTCTTAAGCTTTTTGGCTTTCGCATTTTCTTAATTAGGCTTATAGCATTTATGCTATCCACTTTACTTTTACATGGGACCGTCAAAAGTGTTGTTGCAATCACGCCCATTTCTGCCCTTGTTGTTAAAGGCCAATCCAATAGGCTCCGTTGAATTGAGGATTGATGAATCCTGACACTTGTTTCATTTCTTTGGGATATGCTATCCAGCCAATCCCCATACTTTTCTTACAAACCACTGCTTGAACCTCTTCCTGGGTTAAGGAGCTGTCTGTGTAGATACACCATTCAAGGCACCCTTTTATGTGCTCATTTAGGGCTTTCAACTCTTTTTACATACTTTCTCCATCTATCCACTCATCTATTATTTCCTCTTCCTTACACTTTACCACAATATCATGTACTTCTTGTTCTCTTTCTAAATTGCTACTTGCGTCTTTGTCCTGTCTGTATACTAAATCAGCGCACTTTATTTTGCACAGAACTCTATCTTCTCGCTTTTTAACAAGCCTTCTATTTAACGCATGTTTAGGACTTTTGAATATTGTGCATTCTCCACTTTTTCCCGCTTGATCTTGTGCACAACCTTTGCATTGTTCTATCTTATTCTCATCTGGTTTTATATTTTCTTTTTCCCTCCAATGCTCGATCTGATAGGGTTTCTTTCATTTTTTGTTGACTAACTTTGCCTATCTGTGGAGTTTCTTCATTGTTTTTAAAAACAATTAATTCTGATTTTTGTCCGTCTTCTGCAATCACATTTAGTTCTGGTTTTAATACCAACATATTTCTTCCGCTTCGCTTGAACGCTTCTTTTAACTCTCTTGTTTCTATACTTGCTAAACAAGCTTCTTCTAATTCCTCTAACCAAATTGGTTTTTTACCTGAACCTTTTTGGTTTCTCAGATTTTTTAAACGCTCCCAAGACAACATGTACGTGCTATTTGTATCAAATAGCTGTTCTAATAGAAAAAGCTGTAACGACTTTTCTTTCAAAAAGCTTTTTACGCCTCTTTCACTCAAGACCTCAATTATCTCGGTGCCTTGCTGAGCGATTTTAAGACTTTCTTCCCAGATACTACTACTAAATGTGATGCCAATCTTTCTTGCCTTTTTAATCACCCTGACGGACATGTTGTGAGTATCTACTATTTCATTGAGTCTATCACTTTCCAGACTCATAATCGCACTAATACATTTATTCGAGATCTGTGCTTGTTTTAGTCTTATCCAAGTGGATTGACTGAGCCTTTCTATATCATTAAGTCTAATTGCAAGATTACTGACATAATGCACTAATGTACTCTTCCAGAGCAGTTGAACTCCAGCAATATTTTTATGATTTAGTACCCCATATGCCGTGTTAGCTGCAAGTCTACTTTTTGATTTTATCAATTTTAAAAAGGGTCTATGTAATTGTTCGCAATTACTCCTACTTAGCATCACTATTTGTGCTCTATACTCTGTTCTCGAAATTAGCACTTTATTGTTTATATATATGAGATGACTAAGCGTTGTTTTCTTCTTCTTCATGCAGTGAGTTAGCGCCCAAACCTCCTGCTCTATGACCTTTTTAACACATTTTAGCGCATGTTTTTCTGAGATCCAAACTTCTAGAAATCTTGCAATCTGGTCCTTTCTCTTTGCCATGACTTTATCTTTTCCTTTGCCCATTTCTATTGTAACTGCTTTATCTTTACAATTTAGGACTACTAGCTCGGACTTTTTTCCATTTATTTTAATGTCATTTAACTGGTAAAATTCATTTGCAATTGCTAAAATATTCTCCATATCCACTTTAGATTTGGCAATCCATGTGGTATTATCTGCGTACGTCAAAACGGCTTGTTACAGCTTTTCTTTTCTGCTTTTTCCCATGGTTAAGTCAACTGGCCACTCAACCTCAAGAGAATATCCGAATGATTCCTGTTCTTGTATTGTTCTAAGAAGCGAATCGTAGTATATACGCCATACCAAGGGCGACACCACCTCTCCTTGATCAATTCCGTCTTCTGCAACTATTTCTTTGCTATATCCGAAGGCAGTTACCACTTCAATTCTCCTTTCTTTATATAGGTCAATAAGGAAATCGACAATGTTTTCCGGCAATTTAATTCTCTTTAGCGACAATTCTAACATTTCCAAGCTTACTGAATCAAAAGCTTTTTTAATGTCTTGCATCAATACTCAGAGTTCTTTATTTTTCTCGAGCGTCTTCTAAGATATTGTTAAGTATTTGTATTGGGATATTCGTACAATTCCCCGGTAAGCCTGCGTAATTACATCCTTTTAGGATATTTTTCCTTTTGAATATTTGATCCAATCTTGTATTTAAGATGCGAACTGTCATCTTCCTTAACGTTTCAAGGAGCATTATTGGGCGAATATTAAATAAGTTAAAATTCCAAAATTCACTTTTTGGGATCGAGTACAAAATCCCCTTCTTCCATTTACTTGGAATCTTTCCTGCTCTTATACAAGAAATTGCAAATTCATACAATATCTTTTCTGCTTTTGGACCGGCCTTCTTAATTAATGGATAGGTGATTCCTGTAGCCCCTGGAGCTAAGTTGTTCTTTGTTTTCTCTAATGCTTCATGCTATTCTTGTTCGCTTACTTCCCTGGCTAAGTCACTATACCATTCATTATCTATTTTTTGTAACAGTTTATAAGCCTTGGTCCACCCTTCGTTCATACATTTTGTTTTGACCTTTTTCTTTTATCTCCTCCTCGTCAGTAACCAACTGCTTTTCTCCTCCATTATCTACTACTATTTTATCTAAAGTAATCCTATTACTATGTCTATCTAAAAGGCTATTTATCATTCTTCTTTGGTCTGTTACCAGCATATCTAGTGATGCCACCGAAATTGGTTTTTGAAAAAGGCCTATTTCGTCTTCATTAGAGAAAATTAAAATTTTTTATAAGGAAGAGCAAATAAAATTTATATAGATATGTTCCTTATAATTTCGTCTATTCAAAAAAAGTATCAAATAATTTCGTCTTTCAAGTAAAATAGGTCAAAAACAATTTCGTCTTCAAATTTTAATTTGGGTTTTAGAACCCGAAATGCTTTCGTCCTCATGTATAAGCATATCACCCTGTTCCTCAATTCTTCATCTTATTTCCTCTTCTTCTATTCTTCATTTTTCTGTTGTCCACAGGTTATACTGTTGTTTCCACTCTTCTTTTACCTTATCTAAGATTTCTCTTGTCCATCTTTGTGGTGTCTCGTGTTCTGCTATTACCAAACTTTGAAGAATTTTTACTATAGGATCACCCTTCGCTACCTCTATATTTTTTCCTATATTGCATTTGCACTTCCTGCACACTTTGCTGAGCAATTTAACCTTATTTCTTAAGGCCTTAATCTCTGTATTAGAACTGTCTTGCACTATCTCCTTTTTTTTGCGCTTCATAGGAAGATGTTTTCTTGCAGAACCAATAATACAGTCTTTGATAACATTTCACTTTTTATTCAAATTTTCAAGGACTGTTTTCTTTTTTTTGTGAATACTTTTGGCAACATCTTTCTATTGCGCACTTAAGGCCTTTTCTAAATGCTGAGTGTATGCTGTCCAATAATCTTCATCTACTTCCTTTATATCTACCATCAGTCTTGCGGAGTTGAAGTTAGGTTTTTTAGAGCGACTTGATTTTACTAGGCCTATATTTGTTGTTATATTTGCCATTATGATAACATGATTACTTGCTGTAGTTGTTGACATATCTATATGTTGTACTTCCAAAATATTCCTTTTTAATTATTTGGAAACCCATATATAATCGATATGTGACTCCGTTTGACTATTACTCCAAGTGTGCTCGTATTTGTTTGGATTTATCTATCTATATGCATCTGCGAATCCACTGTTTTCTAGTTCTCAGAAGGTATCTTCTGTCATTTTATTTCTTTACCCTCTCTACCTCTACTAATTGCCTCTTCCTGTCTTTCGTAATTAAAATCCCCGGCAAAATAAATCTTCTTTCTTTCTTTTTTTTTTTTTTGATCTTGTTCTTTAGAAGATTTTTAATTTCAGCTCTGATTTTGTCGTCTGTAGGGGGAGCGTATACTATAATGATGCTGAAATCTATTTTTTTAAACATTAAAACTAGTTCTATACCATAAGCACCCCATTTGTTTACTTGGGCCATGTGTTTTGCCCACTTATTCCTAATTAAGATACCAATACCGAAACCTTTCTTTTTTTCCTCTCTTGCTTCAGTCCAAAAACCTATTATGTCCTTTTCCTAATTTAGCAGCCATCTACCTTCCTTCTCTGCTACATTAGTTTTGCAAATTCCTATAAAGTCCAGTCTATCTTCTTCCATTAAGTCTACCAGTGCCTCAAGTTTACTTTTGTTACTTCTAATCCCATTGATATTATGAAAACCAAACCTAAGTACACTCAAATCTTTTTTAATGTTTTTACTATCATGAACACCGAGCAACTGCTTTCGGTTAGAACAGGCCTCCTTTTTTTTTTCTTTAATGTCTATCTGTGGACCTGTCAAGGAGTCTTCTTGTTGCGAAGCCAGTTCTTTTACATACGTTTCAACTGGTGCGCTAATTAGGAGCGGTAGGGGACCGCCCCTTTGAGTCTTGGATCCTTCTTAATAATATCGACTATACACCCCTTTATATCTTTAAGGACCGATTTCGTGATTATTTCAATTATATCTTCTAGCTCTTGGTCGCTTTCTACAGCCTTTTGTTTTTCTTTCTTGTTTTGAGCTGGTACCAAAAGTTTTGGTTTAATCACCTCATTAACCTCTTCTTTATTTTTAGCTCTTTGGGTTAATCTTTCATGCTCCCTATAGTTTTCCATTCTATTACATATTTGATCTTGACTTTTAGAGGTCTCTTTTCTCGTGTTTGAATCCCACCAGAGTGCCTTGTTGTAGTAATAGATATTCTGTCGAGTTGCTTTCTCTTTATCTTCATTTGTTACAAACTCAACAACTGCTTGGCTTCTAGGATTTCTATTTCTGTTATGGAAAATGTGTACTGTCTTTGCCCTAATTCTTCTTAGTTGCCTAAGTAAAAGCACTTCTTTTGTATTCGTTGGTAGGTTATTAAGCCTTGCGTGGAATGTTCTTCTCAGATCGAGCTACTCTTTATCACTTTTGCCCATTATGATTCTTGCTAGATTTCCATCCTTTAACAGCAAGACCCAAATGATTTCAATCTCTGTTTCAATTGACTTGAAGAAATCTTTTTCTTTCCAATACAGCTCCACTCTTGTCTTTCTGTTCTTACTGTGTAAAATGAAAATTTCATCTGGGACTTTTATTCTTCGTCTAATTAACACAATTATTTCTTTTTTCGAAATATAGTATGGAAATCCCATATTGTACACTATTGTTCTCTCATCTGTTGTTTTAATTCTTCATTAGAACATTCTTTATCACTTTTCTCTGGTACAGAATTTTGATTCATATATTATGTTTCCTTTTCTTTTTCTTTTCTAGTTTGGCTTTCTGGTATATCGCCTTTGGGCACAGTATCTACCCTGTTGACCTCACTTTTCTCAACTGCTCTGTTTGCTAAGCATTTAGTTAAATTCTTATTACCTTCAAGTATCTTCTCCTTTTCAGAGGGCTCTATCCTATTTTCCTCAAGATGCGCTTCTATTATATTAAAGATTTGTTGTTTGATTTCATTATTGCCATAGTCAATTTTACTAGTCTTCGTAATTGCAAATACTATTTTTTGATACAGTTTTTCAATTTCAATATCTTTAATGTATTTTGGTACCATGTCCTTCTTCTTAAGCTTTTCCGCACCATTTACTGCTTGTTTATATTGTATCTAGTTATATGTTTCAATTGCAGTACGAATTACATACACCATTTCTGGGTTCTCTATACCCAAGAATTCTGCAATTTCAATATTTCTCTTGAGCACCCTGTGATGCTGTTCATTTAATATTGACATAATTTTTTGATCTTGATGGCAAAATAGCCGATTAAATTCTTTGATGCATTCCATGATGATCTGTATATTTCCCACTATGGGTCACGTGTTAAAGTTGTTTGAAGCCTGTTATTTCTACTTATTGTTGTATTGTGTTACTATCTATTGCTGAGGCTTAGTCGTAGCTAGTTTTGTTTACTTGAACTAATACTTTCTTTTGTTTATGTTGCAATGTATATTTGTTTTGTTGTTTACCTATTTTGATCAGTTACGCATTTGTTTTGTTATACATCTACTGATCTGCGATACAGGGTTTTTACTAGTCCCTACTTTTTCCAAAAAATTTTTCCGAAAAAGTTGTTTTTCCAAAGTTGTGCTAGTCCAAAATGGTTTTTGTATGCTGTTGTTTTAGAGTAACTAGTTCCTGCTGCTTAAAGTAGAGCTTCAATTTTACTTTTAAAAAGCAATTCGGATTGAATTCGGATTCTCTTTTATGTATCCAGATGAATCCGGTTATAATCCGAATTAGTAAATTTGGATTCATTCCGTAAAAATTTCTTTAACTAGCCAATCAAAAATCGTGATTTTCAAAAAAACTGCTTTCATTCCAATTGGTTAATTTTTTGTGATTTTACAAGATCTAATTAGCTAATAGGTTTACATTAAAACGAACTCAAAGTAAAATATTTCGCAAAATATAACAGTATTAATTAATAAAAAAAATCAGCGAATGGTTGCCTGAAGCACTACAAAAGAGAGCGAAAAGTGATTAATGCATCTTTAGATTAGGCTCATAAGGTTTAATAGCTATTAAGTGAATTTTCTAAACGTTAACCTTCATAGCATTGCCCAAAAAAAATAATAGGTAGATTTTTGTAGGCTTATACTTGATTCATGAATTAAATAAAAGATCCATTTTTTATTAAATTTTAATAATTACAATGATCTATTATTTTGGCTAATGGTTATTGCCACACATATATAATTCGATTAAATTTAAAAAAACATTGATATCTTTAATTTTAAATAACAATCTTTTAGATGCATGAATGAAGAGTTTTGTATCTAAACTAAATTGCTAACAATAAATAATAACGAAAAATAAATAAATTAATATGCTCTAAATAAATTAAAAATAGTAAACAACAAGTAAAAAGTATGCAAAACTCAAACCTTTCTTCCAATAGTTTCGACAAGATTTTTAGTTTTACTTTTTAGATTTAAGATCACAAAAGTTGAACCCAGTTTCGACTTTCAACAATATTAAAATCTACAGCTCTGTCTAACAAGGATAATATATACTATCCAATCTTGAGAACAAACTCGATCACCAGAGATCTAACTGCAAAAAAAAAGTTATTTCTTTTATTTTAGAGATTCTTATATAGTATAAGTAATAACTAAGTTTAAAAAAAAACGCCATATAGCTAACCCTCATAATTATTCCTCCATTTTTGTGATTATTTTGAAAGTATATAAAGCAAAATGTGTAGTCGTATTTGACAATTCATTTTCGTGGCCAACAGTTCGTTCAAAGTTAGATGATATATGCAGAGTATATGTCAATAATTGACCAATCGAACGCTATGCTCCTAGCAATATCTAGGATTATAATTCGGATAATCCTTATCTTTAATCTGTCATGTATTACAGATTTATCTATTTAAAATTAACGGATAAGGATATCCGAAATTAATCTGAATTATCAGATCAATCCGAATTAATCGGATTACGGATCGAAGCACTAGCTTAAAGCTATTTTTGTTATATCTAGTTCTCTATATTGTGTTGTTTTTAGTATTTTTGTCGATTTTGTTTCTGCTAAAATTTTGGTCACAGGGATCAGCGGAGAGAGTTGCTCTGTTAAAGCTCTTTATAAATTTATTATATTTTTATATTTTTATATATATTTTATATTATTATTTTTGATTAAATAAATATTTAAATTTTGAATAATTTTAAATACTCTGAAATGTTGCGAATACTTTCGAAGGTTTGTCATATTTTAATACATTTAAAATAATATTTACGTTTTGTGAAATATTTTGAATTTTTTAGAATAAACTATTCTAATTTTGTTTTATTGATAATTGAATCATTTTTTTTAAATACTCTGAACTGTTGCGAATACTTTCGAAATTTTTGTCATATAATTTAATTTCTGTCTTTTCTACTTTTGTTTAATATTATAATACATTTAAAATAATATTTACGTTTTGCGAAATATTTTGAATTTTCAGAATAAACTATTCTAATTTTGTTTTATTAATAAATTAAATTAGTTTTTAAATACTCTGAACTGTTGCGAATACTTTCGAAATTTTGTCATATAATTTAATTTCTGTCTTTTCTACTTTGGTTTAATATTCCGGTTCATTATTTGGTTTCTAAAACTCTATAATTTGATTTGCGTTATTTAAATTCTTCAAGACTTTTTAATTTTCACAGTTCATATCTCGACAAAATTTGAAGCTATCTTGTAAATTAAATCATTAAAATAGCTTTAAAGTTCATCGAGATATGTATAAGCTGATGTATTAAATTTTTTAAAATGTCAATCCGTATTCCAAATAAATTATACAATGTAAAATTACTATATTGGTTAAATTAAATTTAAATTTTTCTATTGGTCAGATAATGAAAATCAAAACAACATAATTTACCATATTGGTCAAATAAATTATAAATTCTTCTATTGGTCAGATTTATGAAAATCAATAAAATAATGTTTACGTTTTGCGAAATATTTTGAATTTTTCAGAATAAACTATTCTAATTTTTTTTTATTATAAATTGAATCATTCAAGTTATTTAAATATATTCGAAATACTTTCTTTATTTTTCGATATTTTAGTTAATTGTGATAATTAATAGTTTCGAAAACTTTTAAATAATTTTAATTATGTTTAAGATTTTTTAAGATTTTTTATTAAAAAATATATTTGTTTACTAAATATTCATTTGTTTTGTCAAAGCGGGGAATTATATGAACTTGATTTCTAATTGCTTCAATATCAATTACATTAAATAATTCAGTTAATTTAAGCCAAGGACATCCATAATAATATGGATTCCTGTTGGATTTAAAATCATACCACCGAATTAATGCTAGATTATGTGTTAAAGATTCCTTATTATATTCAAGTTTCACTAATAAATATATCTAAAAATTAAATATTAAAAATTTATGTTAATACTGTATTTTAAAAAATTAAAAATTAAAAATTAAACCATGAAAAATACCTGTCCATAACAGATTCCTTGATCTGATATATATTCAAATAGTTCTTCAGAATTCATAGCAACTGCTACATTGCTATGCCAGGCTTTTCCATAAAAATTATCAGTTGCTCTAATTATAGCCCCATTTTCTAAAGTTACTGAGCTATATATTTTAACTATATAATTACCTAAATTAACATTTGCTGAATTAAAATATATAGTTAAATGTTCTAAAAGATTTTCAAGTCCAAAATATATTTTAGAACTTGAATTATAGTCTTTTAATTGTTGGTTAATAAATTCCTGAGCATTATTTAAACTAAAAGTCCAAATTAAATTTGTAAATTTATAAGGGCTTATAGTTTTAAAATTTTTTGATTTGCCTGATAATAATTTCGTTGCAATAGCCTGCCTCTGAATCTATTTAATTTAAAATAATTTAGTAAAGTTTTATAAAAATACTAAATATTATTAAAAAAATTTAAATAATTACCAATTTCATTATTTGAATTTCTATATTTTGTTTATTAGTTAAATGATAAGGCGTTTTAACAAAATCTTTATGAAGACTTTCATAGGTTTCAGTGGAGAACCCATTTAAAGTACCATACTGTCTAATTAAATCAACAGTATGGTATACCCATGAATGTAATTTTGGAAATTTTAATTCTGATGAAGTACTTGTTTGAAAAATATTAATAAACTGTTGAGCCCAATTTATTATTAAATTCTAGAAATAATTATATTAACATTAGTTATTAAAATTAGTTAATTAAAATATTAAAATATCGATAAATAAATTCGAATAAATTCGAAATATTGTGAATTACCTCAAAATCTTTCAAACTTTGGTCATCGAATTCTTCAGATCGACTCATAATATACATATTATTCCAAACTTCATAAAGATTCAACAACTTTTTATTTAATGCTTCACTGATATCTAAGTTATCCAGAACAAATATCATAACTTTCATAAGATTACGATATTCATTAGCTGTAACTCTAGAAAGTGATTGAATTCCATTTTTGAATATTTTAAGTTCTGGAAATCTAGGAATATTCGCTAATCTTTTATCCACTTTATCAAGTATTGAAGCTCCATATGATTGTTTTAAAAGCTCATATGTAAAAGTAATTTGATAGTTAAATAATCCCAAATCTAAATGATGCATTCTATCAATTACCGTAGCTTCGTAAATATTGATATTTCTAAAATAAAAAATTGATATTAAATTATATATTATATATTACGAATTTTAATCTTTTTTAAAATAATTTAAGCTATTTTAAAATATTTCGCAATGATTCGAAAGTTTTAAAATTATCTTAAAAATTGTTAAATTAATATTAAATATTTCGCAACGTTTCGAAAATTTTAAAATTAATTTAAAAATCGTTATAGTAAAATTAATATTAAATATTTCGCAATGTTTCGAAAATTTTAAAATTAATTTAAAAATCGTTATAGTAAAATTAATTTTAAATCTTAAATTATTCAAAATATTTTAAACACATTCGCATATTTAATTAATTAGAATATTAAATTTACCTAAATTTCCAAAAAATATTTGGTACCGATTCAATGCTTACTGTTTGTCCTTCGTTCTTATTATAATAGTATTGCATGTTTTCATGATTTCTAAGTTTCATATCTTTTTTAATGAGATTTGTATTTGTTAAATTATCTCTTTTTACTAAACAAAAATGGCAAGGATGTTTAGACATTGTTGATTTATATGTTAAGCAAAAGGTTGCAGCTTCTGGCCAATCTGCGATTATTGTTGAAATTTTTGGATAGAACCAAATAAATTTGTTATTAAGTAACAAATTAGTTCCATTTTTTGAGAATGATTGAATTGGTTCTAAAATTATGTCTAAACATTTATGAAATATTTGTCTTTTTATTTCTTTTCCTAAATTAGAAGATTTTATTATTGGCAAATAACCCAGTAATTGTTTTGCATCCGGTTTATTTCTGTGCCATGTAGGTATATTTCCAATTGATAAATATATTGGGTGAAGCTGACTTTTACCCAATGAATCACAATTGGTGGCATCAGAATATAAAATAATGGATAAAATTTTTGCACCAGTTGGTAAAGTACTTTGAGTGGTTTTCTACCATTGTCCATTATTTTGCTCTTTATAAATATTTTCTTTACCATTCTTTAAAAAAAAAATTAATTAATAAAAACAAAATAAATATGTATATAAAAATAATATTAAAGTTAATATACCTTAGTAGTTTTATATAATTCTTCATATTCAAGTGCAAAAGTTTGAAATATATCAGGAATTTCTAATATATTTTGAATGCAACTCATTAATGGCATATGATATAAGAAATACTCAGTATTATCATGATCCAATACTTTAGTTTTTATATATGACAAATTAGATTTCATATTATTCATAAATAGTTTTCCTTGTTTAATATTTTTTGGTAATGGAGATTTGGAATGATTTGAATGCTTATTAAAGAATGAGATAATCGTATTTCCAGCTACATTACTTAGTTTATATTTTGTAACCAAAACCATTAAATCAGCATAAGCTTCGTTAGGAAATTCATTATATTCTTGATTTTCATCGTCAGATGAATTATTTCGCATATCTTCGAAATAATCTGCGCTAACTGAAATATCATCAGATAATTCACGATAATCTTGTGAAGTATTTTCAAATTCATCAAGAATATTAGTATTAGGATCGACTTCAAAATTTTTTGAATATGTGTTATCCTCTAATTCAAAAGACATATCTGCTAAATTCTCAGACAAATTATCATCATTAGATAAATTCGCAATATTACTATCTAAATTAATATTTTGCACAGGATTGCTAAAGTTAATATCTTTAAATGAAATTGTTTTAGAGGTTTTAGAGGAAGAGGAATATCCAATATCTAATTGGTCTTCATTAATATCATCTTGAAGCAATTCATCAAAAAGCGAAGACTTGCGAAAACTCTCAGAACTTTTGGCATAAACTATTTCTCTTTAAATATCAAATATAATCCTAATCTCATAAAATGTCTAGCTACATATGTTCTATTTGCGGACGTACTTTTTCATCACCAAATGGATTGAGTAAACATATGACCAAGTGTCTTAATACTGTCAGAGATGTTCCAGTTTATAATAATTTCAATTTGATTTAAAATTTTAAAGATATTTGGAAATAGAATTCTTTACGAAAAAAATAAAGAAGTTTTTAATTATTTTTATATCTTTTTGAAAGTATAGAAATTCTGTTTATATTTTAAGTTAAACTAAAGTATTTAATTTATTATGTTGGCATTTATTGAAAATTATGTTTCATAAAAATATTTCAAAACGATGCGAGATAATTCGAAATAATTAAAATTTATGTATAAGTTCAATAAATATTTAATTTAAAAATTATTCAACTCGTTACGATATACTTTAATTAATTTCGAAATTATGCGAAAAAATTAAAAATTTATTAAATACATTATTATTTAAATTATCCAATTTGTTACGATAATCTTAAATGCTTTGTAATTTCTCAAAAAAATGCGAAATAATTAAAATTTATCAAATTTCATTTATTTAATTTCACAGCATATCTGCAAATATATGTGCAATTATTAAACATTTATTAAGAAAATTAATGCGATTAATTAATTCTGCATAGTATTAACAGAAAAGTCGTTGGCCACGTTATGGCATATGAAACAATGAGAGAAGAATACCAAGCTTAAGCATAGCCCACTGATCAAATAAACTTAACTAGCACAATTTTGGCATTCTGGAATAAATGATAAAACACTTTGTAATTTCTCGAAATAATTAAAAGTTATCAAATTTCATTTATCTAATTTTCACAGCATATTTGTGAATTTATGTGCATTATTAAACATTTATTAAATTTTTTTTAAGTAAATTTAATGCGATTGATTAATTTTACTCTACATAGTATTACAGAGAAGTCGTTGGTCACGTTATGGCATATGAAATCACGAGAGAATACCAAGATTAAGTGAATTGGGTATCACCCAAGTCACCTGCAGGTGGGGGTGATGCGGGTTGACTCACCCCTTTTAAATACTCATTGATTACCTCGTAATTTGTATTGTTGTTTTATCTTAGATCGTTAAGTGACTTAACGATTTGAGTTATTTTTTTAAACTGTGATCGTGAACACAATTCAAGATCTAATTACTATCATTATCCAAAAATTACCTGACATCATTAAGTGACTTAACAATCGATTCTAATTTTGCACAGCATACCTAACAGGTGACCTGTCAGGTGGCCCATTAGGTGACCTGGCAGAGCCTTTTTTTTAACTGGCCCATTTCACCTGGGTGGCAGGGTGAAGATTTTTTAAACGGGCAATTCACTAAGCACAGCCCACTAATCAAATAAACTTAACTAGCGCAATTTTGATATTCTGAAAAGTTACAAATTTCATTTATTTAATTTTCACAGCATATCTATGAATTTATGTGCAATTATTAAACATTTCGAAATTATCTGCATTAGACTAGTATTAGACCACGTAGAAGTTCACTGAAAACGCATGTGAAACAATGAAATAGTATAAAAGGTATTATCGTCTTGCCGATTTTGAAATACAATCAATTTTTGAAAAATGAAAATTCTTATTAAATTTTGCCATAAATAGTAAACAATAGATAGTTTTTACATCATCAACTTTCAATTCGTTACAATATACTTTAATTAATTTCAAAACATTTCAAAATTATGCGAAGTTATTAGAAATGTATTAAATCAATTATTTTTTTAAATTATTCAATTCATTACAATAATCTTTGTTTATTAAAGCTAAAATTTCAAATAAAATAATTGGTGGATATATTGTTCTCATAATTGTTCTAATATTTTTTATCTAAAGAACGTAGGAATAAGTAAGTTGTTTTATATAAATCTACATCTAAATTTTATATTGAAAGAATACTACTAAAATTATTCTGAATAATATAATCAAGCTTTTTGCAAATGTTTAAAAGTTTTTTACAAGATTTCGCAAGATTTTGCAGGATTTTACAAAATTTCACAATTTTAGCCAAGGAACCGGTGGTCAAACTGATCGATCAAACTGACAATTAAATCAACTTATGGAGAAAAGCCGTGGTGAAAAAAAGCTGTTTAAATTTTATATTTATTTATTATTATACATTATATATAATTTTGCCATTTCTCAAAAAAATGCGAAATAATTAAAATTTGTTTCGCAGCAAATATAAAATTAATATAACACAAAATCCAGTTCAAGTAACTTCTGTATAATAGATTAAAAGAAAATTTGCGCAATTATTAAACATTTATTAAATTTTTTTAAAAAATTATTAAACATTTATTAAATTTTTTTTAAAAAATTATTAAACATTTATTAAATTTTTTTTAAAAATTATTAAATATTTATTAAATTTTTTTAAAAAAATTAGTGTGATTTTTACTCTATATAGTATTAGTAGCGAAGTTATTGGTCACGTAATAGCATGTAAAATCATAAGCCAAGATTAAGCACAGCCTGATATTGTTTTTACATAAATCGACAACTTTCAATTCGTTACAATATACTTTAATTAATTTTGAAACATTTCAAAATGTATTAACAGCCGTGTATGGAATAATGGCTTGGACGCTAATGTTTAAATTCCAATTCAATAAATTATTTTTTAAATTATTCAATTCATTACAATAATCTTTGTTTATTAAAGCTAAAAATTCGAATAAAATAATTGGTGGATATGGTATATTGGTTTTTATAATTGTTCTAATATTTTTTTATCTAAAGAATATAGGAATAAGTAAGTTGTTTTATATAAATTTACATCTAAATTTTATATTAAAAAAACACTACTAAATTATTCTCAATGCTTTTTGCAAATATTTAAAAGTTTTTACAATATTTTCGAAAGATTTCGCAGGATTTCACAAAATTTTACAATTTTAAAATTTTATATTTATATTATACATTATATTTTAAATTAAATATACATTTTTAATCAATATATACAGGGTCTAAATAATTCGTAATTTCTCAAAAAAATTCAAAACAATTAAAATTTGTAATAATTAAATTTTTTTAAAAATTAGTATGATTTTTACTCTACATTGTGTTAGTAGCGGTCACGTAATAGCATGTGAAATTATAAGCCAAGGTTAAGCACAGCCCGCTAACTTATCACAAGTGATTATCGCCGCATAATTATAAATTTTTAATAAAGATTTAGAGTTAGGATCAGGTAGGGTCTGGGTTAGAAGGATTTGTTTATGTGTAAAATTTAATGCTAAGAATTTTTACTTATCGCCCAAAGACTTGTTATCATAGTAAAATATTTCGCTATTAAAGATTTTTTGGATTTTTTTTTTGCTTCTTTATTGTGTTGATTACATGAGATCCTGCAATCCGATTGGCTGAACATATAAGTGGTGATGATCACCTGTAGTGATATTAAATTTTACCATAAAAGTAAACAATGGATCATCAATCAACATTGTTATTTTTACAACTTTCAACACTTAACAACTTCGCAACATACCGCCAACCTTCACAACACCACTTAAGCCTTTTTTTTATTTATTTTATTACAAAAATTTGCACTTTTTTAACATTTAATTACGTTGTTTTAATTATTTTTTAAATTTTATAAATACAACCAACTTTATATTAGTTTTTTTGTTCAACTTATTTTCTTTAAGCTTTTTTTTTTATTTTCAAATTATAACTTATTAGGTAAATAATTCTATATACCGTAATATACTATATAACTTTTAATTATAGATTTCTTAATTAATATATATGTAGTTGCTGATACTGTAAATAGCAAACTGGCAATTTGCTAGCATATATATTAATTGAATTTAAAATCCATATGATTGTAGATAGGGTTCCTCAAATTCAAATCAAATCAAATATTAGATCAATTTGAATTTGATCAAATCAAATTGACCCTGATTTGAATTTGATTTGATTCAAATATTTGAATTTGAATTTGATTTGAATTGAATTTTTAATAGTAATTTTCAAATCAAATCAAATATTTGTCAAATCAAATCAAATTTGGCCATATTTGAATTTGATCAAATCAAATAAATCAAATTTGAATTTGAATTTGATCAAATATTTGATTCAAATATTTGAAGATCAAATCAAATTGTGGAACCCTAATTGTAGACAGTGTAAATATAAGTAGTAAAACCTCTGACAAGCTCTAGCCATACGAATGTGATGGATAACTATCTTGCTAAGTCTGCTGGCTTAAATTTTTTATATAAATAAGTCTTTATCTTCCAGCTCACTATGAGATTATTGATTTTAAATTCTTTATTTTTATTTTATTTTTTATATTTTATTTTTCAAGTTTACTAAAATGCACCTATAGTGTTGAACACCATGTTACACAAAACTATTAGAATAGCCAATCAAAATTTAAGATCAGGTGTAACATAAAATTTTGGTTTTTTTGTTTATTTTTTGAAAAAACCTTCATAACTTAAAATTTTGCTTATGAAAACGCCTTTGGGGCTCTAATAAAAAAAATTCCTTGCTAAATTTTGGTATAAACTATGCCCCCTATACCATCCCGGGTCTCACCCTAACCCTAAGGTAATAAAAATTTATTTTTTGTTTTTATAAAAGTTTATTTTTTTGTTTTGGTTACACAAATTTGCAAATCTAATTTACCTATGGTGTTCAACACCATAGGTGCATTTTATAATAATTGTTATTTTTAATTATTTTTTAACAATAATTATTAATAAACTTTTAAACATATACACATTTTGAAAGGATGTCGGGCAAAAATTCACTGGTTCCAATAACAAAACCACCAAAACCACCAAAAAAAAGCTACACGTAGACAAGTTCCAATCGCGAAAATGGAGCAAGACATTGTGGAAACTAGAAGTTTAACTATGAAAGCCGCAGGTTCAACTGAACCTGCATGAACTTTCGAAGGTTGTTAATTTAATTTAAAATTATATTTTTTAATTATTTTTTTATTTTTTAAATATTTTCATTGATTATAATTTAATTTTAAANCGTAATAGCATGTGAAATTATAAGCCAAGGTTAAGCACAGCCCGCTAACTTATCACAAGTGATTATCGCCGCATAATTATAAATTTTTAATAAAGATTTAGAGTTAGGATCAGGTAGGGTCTGGGTTAGAAGGATTTGTTTATGTGTAAAATTTAATGCTAAGAATTTTTACTTATCGCCCAAAGACTTGTTATCATAGTAAAATATTTCGCTATTAAAGATTTTTTGGATTTTTTTTTTGCTTCTTTATTGTGTTGATTACATGAGATCCTGCAATCCGATTGGCTGAACATATAAGTGGTGATGATCACCTGTAGTGATATTAAATTTTACCATAAAAGTAAACAATGGATCATCAATCAACATTGTTATTTTTACAACTTTCAACACTTAACAACTTCGCAACATACCGCCAACCTTCACAACACCACTTAAGCCTTTTTTTTATTTATTTTATTACAAAAATTTGCACTTTTTTAACATTTAATTACGTTGTTTTAATTATTTTTTAAATTTTATAAATACAACCAACTTTATATTAGTTTTTTTGTTCAACTTATTTTCTTTAAGCTTTTTTTTTTATTTTCAAATTATAACTTATTAGGTAAATAATTCTATATACCGTAATATACTATATAACTTTTAATTATAGATTTCTTAATTAATATATATGTAGTTGCTGATACTGTAAATAGCAAACTGGCAATTTGCTAGCATATATATTAATTGAATTTAAAATCCATATGATTGTAGATAGGGTTCCTCAAATTCAAATCAAATCAAATATTAGATCAATTTGAATTTGATCAAATCAAATTGACCCTGATTTGAATTTGATTTGATTCAAATATTTGAATTTGAATTTGATTTGAATTGAATTTTTAATAGTAATTTTCAAATCAAATCAAATATTTGTCAAATCAAATCAAATTTGGCCATATTTGAATTTGATCAAATCAAATAAATCAAATTTGAATTTGAATTTGATCAAATATTTGATTCAAATATTTGAAGATCAAATCAAATTGTGGAACCCTAATTGTAGACAGTGTAAATATAAGTAGTAAAACCTCTGACAAGCTCTAGCCATACGAATGTGATGGATAACTATCTTGCTAAGTCTGCTGGCTTAAATTTTTTATATAAATAAGTCTTTATCTTCCAGCTCACTATGAGATTATTGATTTTAAATTCTTTATTTTTATTTTATTTTTTATATTTTATTTTTCAAGTTTACTAAAATGCACCTATAGTGTTGAACACCATGTTACACAAAACTATTAGAATAGCCAATCAAAATTTAAGATCAGGTGTAACATAAAATTTTGGTTTTTTTGTTTATTTTTTGAAAAAACCTTCATAACTTAAAATTTTGCTTATGAAAACGCCTTTGGGGCTCTAATAAAAAAAATTCCTTGCTAAATTTTGGTATAAACTATGCCCCCTATACCATCCCGGGTCTCACCCTAACCCTAAGGTAATAAAAATTTATTTTTTGTTTTTATAAAAGTTTATTTTTTTGTTTTGGTTACACAAATTTGCAAATCTAATTTACCTATGGTGTTCAACACCATAGGTGCATTTTATAATAATTGTTATTTTTAATTATTTTTTAACAATAATTATTAATAAACTTTTAAACATATACACATTTTGAAAGGATGTCGGGCAAAAATTCACTGGTTCCAATAACAAAACCACCAAAACCACCAAAAAAAAGCTACACGTAGACAAGTTCCAATCGCGAAAATGGAGCAAGACATTGTGGAAACTAGAAGTTTAACTATGAAAGCCGCAGGTTCAACTGAACCTGCATGAACTTTCGAAGGTTGTTAATTTAATTTAAAATTATATTTTTTAATTATTTTTTTATTTTTTAAATATTTTCATTGATTATAATTTAATTTTAAATAAAGTATTGCATACAATGATCTCTAAGCTATTAGAGAACCAGGGCGAACTTCTTCACCATATTAGTTCGAAAGCGGATCAGCTTGAAGAGCGAATAAAAAGACTCAAAGACAATTTGGTTGAGAAATACAACGCAACGAATGAAAAGGCTTTCCTTGAGGTAATTTTTTTAATTTTTTTATATTTATTTTAATTTTTTATATTTTATTTTAATTTTTTATATTTTATTTTAATTTTTTATATTTTATTCTAATAATTTTTTTATAATTAGCAAAGCATTAAAGGAATTGCCAATGAGTTGTTAGACAACTTTATCTATCCTATGGATGCAGAACTCAAGAGAGTAGCGGTGGACTATTTTAGGGAGCATAGTCGTGAATTCATGCGAAGATTGTTGGAGAAAGATTGGCAAGCTTATTATGCAAAGAATCTTCATGAACCTGTAAAAATTTATTTATTTTTTTTTGAAGTTTGCTATTTATCACCACCAGTGATCATCACCGGTGTTCAATTTACCAATTAAAATTCAGGTTCAGGTGTAATATGTAGATCAATTTTTGTTTAACAAAAACAAAAAATTTTTAAAAAATTCCTAAAATTGCTTCTAACCTAAAATTTTGCCTATAACCTTGTAAAATTTTGGTATAAACTATACCTTCTGCCCCATCCCAGTTCTCACTCTTACCCTAATATTAAAGAGATTTAATTTTTATTTAGTTTTTTTTGTTTATTTTGTTTTATGCATTGTAGATCACCAGTGATGATCACTAGTAGTGATTTGTAGTAATTTTCTTTTTTTTTTAAAAAAATATTCGAATTTATTCAAAATATTTAAACATTTTTCGAATAAATTTGAAAAATGTTTAAGGGTAGGGTGTACGTAGATCATTTTTCATATGATCTACATGGTAGATTGAATTTTTATATAGTAAATAAAAATATACTTCTAATAAAACTTTTTATTATCTGAGTCAAATTTTACCATATTTATATAATATATAGTTTAAAGTAGCATGTTTATAATAGTGAAGTTGTAAGAAATGCATCTCTTTAAAAAAATAAACTTCATATAGAATTAAATTTTCCGAGGTCACAATATGTTTTTTCTGGATTACACAAAAATTTGATAATCCTCATTGGTCGAATCATATGATATTTATATGTAAATCATATGATATGGTTATACAAAGTGGATCTACAATTTATTTTATATGAAAATGGAAATATTGACACCGTACCCTTAAATATTTTCGAATAAATTCGAAAAATATTTGCAATTTTCACATATTCGAAAATATTAAATATGTTATTATTTTCTAATTTTAAAAAATTTTTAGCTTTTGGAAAAAGTTAGGTTGTTGCGAAGCACTTTAACCACTAAAACTAAAGACTCTATGTTTTCTATTTTTGGCAATCTTTAGACCCTATTAACACCAAGGCGAAACCTGAAGAAGTTTTGAATTGGAAGAGATCAGAAAAGACGAAGAATTCTTTTTGCAAGAGTTGCAAATAGTTCTGATGAAAATGATACTTATGTTGTTTGAATTTTAAATAGGATTTGACCCTCTGGAGAAACAACTAACCACAAGACAGCATACGCAATGGTGGTATGCCAGTCTATTCTTAGCCTAAACTATGAAAAGTTAACGATTTTTGAAAATATCGTTAAAGAAGATCTTGAAAGATATCAAGTTATTATTATTATTATTATTATTATTATTATTATTATTAGTATTATTATTATTTACTAAAAATTTGTTCAATTTTTCGAAATAAAGCTAATGTTAGATCGACGTGAATCGTTTCTGACATTAATTTCAGAGGATATAGAAGAAAGAAACAAACCAGAAGAATTAGAAGAAAGAAACGAACCAGAAGAATTTGGAGAACAATTAGAAGAATTCGAATGAGTATATTTATACATTGATTATATAGAAATATTATCACATTTTTTTTATAATTATTTTAAACATTTAAAAAATTTATAGAATACATCTAATTATCTCAAACAACCTTCACAATCCTCCAAAAAAGTAAGTATATTTTAAAATATAAAATTTTTTTAAATTTTTAAATTGAATTTTTATTTGAAAAAATATTTTTTAGGCAACAAAAAGGCTAAGAAAAGGCAAGTATATTTAAAATTTCTTAAAAATTTGCGATTTGTTGCATTGTGTTTAAATTTTAAAAATTTTTGAATATATTTAAAAAGATGAAGGATCTACAACTTCGACAAAAAATATAAATTATAGATCCAATGAAGAACAAGAAGAACCTGATTATAACGCGTAAAACTTTTTTTTTTGTTTTTTTATATACAAATAACGCTACTTTTTTTTTGTCTTTTTTTTTATTTTTTAATAAAAATGCTATTATTATTTTGCTTTATATTTGTAATTTTAAATTTTTTTAAAAAATAAAGTTATTAATAAATTATATATACAATTATTATAATAAAATATGCAATATTAATTAAAAATATATATTTAATTTAAAAATGTAATATATATAATAATAAATAAAAAATATAAATTTTTATATTCAATTGCGAAAATTTTAAAAAAAATTCGAAATTTTGCGAAATATTGCAAAATATTGCAGATTTAAACGATAATATGTAAAATATTACCTCCTGCGACCCCTGAAGGGATAATTAGGTAGAGGTTTGCATTTTTTATTTGGCCTATTTTGCAATATTTCACAATATATTTCGAAATATTTCGAAATTTATTTTGAAATATTTCAAAAGAAATGCATGCCAAAATCTTTCAAAAGATTGCGCATATTTCGAAAGATTTCGTATCGATCGCAATTCTTTTGAAAGATTTTGGCATGCAATATCTTTCGAAAGATTTCGTATATTTATTTTTGCTGATGTAGTCATTAAAGATATTTCAATTTACTTGGAAAATAATTGAATATTTGGATAAGCTTGGAAAATACCTGGATATTTGGATTTACTTGGGTAAATTTGGATCCAAATTTTTACGTGTCCCTGCCAGTCGTCACCTCTATGACATGGACATGGGTCATGGTCTGTGACAAATGGATACTACGTGACTTTGTTCACGGCATCTCATTTGTCACTTGACCCACTTCAACCATATGACGATGTAATACACATATGGGATCATCCACTAGCGTCACCACACTAAAAAATTTCGCTACTAATTCACCAACCAATCAGATTTCGAGATTAGGTCTAACGCGAAAAAATGCGAAAAATCAACCCAAACCAAAAAATCGTTCATAAATCAACATTTTGCCTATGAGCACACTAACAAAAAGTTTTCCTTATGAAATTTTGGTATTATATAGACTCTTTCTAACCTAATTTAATAGCAGACCCTAACCCTAATTTAACTGCGAAAAATTTTTAGCAAAATTTTTTAGGTTGGTGACACTAGGGTCTTAGACCATCCAAAGAATCGAATCGTGTTCTTTTTTCCTTCTCGGAACATATGCACAATGTACATAGAGACAAAGGTCCACCATATAACATTACAATAATCGTACAACAACCTAAACCGGATCCAAAGCTAGTAATGATTCTATCACACCTATCTAGGACATATGGCCTGGGACTTTCTTGAAATAATCAAGACCAACTTCACGAACCTCTTCTCTTCCAGCACACATCATCCGAACACTCCTTTTTCACGCATTCCTATCTCGACCCCTATTCCCCATGCTATCTTTCTCTCTTACCACACTAACTACTCTCTCTTCAACATCACACAGCAACCCCAACGCTTCCACTGGCAAACAGTCCGAACTATTCCTTGAACTATTTTCTGAGGTTACTGCAACTAGTAACACCCCTGTCAGTCATTTTCACCCTCTACTAATACCATTAGGTTCGTTCGTGCTTTCGTATATATTTGACCAGACAAGGGTCCACCATATAACATTAAAATATTCGTTCAACAACCTAACCGGACAAATCCACATTCAAAGCTGGTGATGATTCTATCATTTATCCTAGGACTTATTTGAGACATGCATCTCACATAGATTTAAATTTGCGTGTATATCAGGGCTCCCCGTATATATTACGCGTGTATAAATTTTTTTTTTGTGCATTTTTTTTTGCATTTGCGCGAATAAAAATTTTTTGAATTTATATTTGTCACTCGATTATCTGGTTACATTGAAAAACAACTACGGAAAACACTATATGGGATCTCGCCTCGCAGCTCACGTGGTCCACAGTTAGTTCCTAGTATCGCTAAACCGGCCCTATGATTATGTCTCTTTCTTCGATATTCGAGTTGGATAGTCCGGGCTATCTAAGCACTTATTTCCGATATCCGGGTTGTTCACCCGGGCTATCAGTCATCCTTATAACTCACAAACACCCCAACAGACTAAATATTTCACTCAGTGGAGGGAGGGTGGGCGTTAACGACTAAGCTGGACTTGTGTCGAGCTAGCAGCAAAAACAAAAGAGGACGAACAAATTTCCATTCACCTCCTCTTAAATAACCATTTACCATGACCTCATAATTCCGCTCCTTAAACAACACTCAATACATAATACATCATACTTAGTTACCCCTTAACTAAACCCTCTTATTTACCGAAAAATGCAACACATTAATCAATTACTTATGATCATCACTAAATCGATCAAATCGATACTCACAACAAATACCTCATACTTACGCATCGTTCAACCGATGGTATGGGTGTAGGTTATGATCTCGTGACAAATGGATGCCATAAGTAACTGCGCGACGTTGTCACGCAAAACCAGGAACGGAAAGTGGATTTTCAGCGAGTTACAGGTTAAACCAGTTTTAGCATAAGTTTCTGGTTTTTTTTTTGCATGCGATACAGTAGATCAAAGCCCCATAGAGTATGTACAAATATAGAAATACATTCAGCAGTCACAAGGATAGATTAACCAATCAGATACAAAAGAGACACAGCATTTCAAATGCCTGTAAACCATCCACTACGTACTTTGTACTCCGTTCCTGGTACGTGACTTCATTCACGGCATCTTCAACACTGGTGCAGACTATAATTTCCGGGATCGACATTACACAAGTGTAAAACCGGAAGTTTTGGGTATAGGAAAACTTAAAAAAAATTCAACTATTGACATAATACTTACTAATAGAACAACTTCTTAACGAGTGTCTCGTCAAGAAAATAAAGTTGCATCGCCATGCATCGCGCGACTAAAGGTAAATCTAGGAAGTGTTGAAGTATTATCTACCGTATAGTAGTTTCGGGGTTTCGAATAAGGTTTCGGGTTTCGGATGAGGTTTCGGAATTTCGGATGAGGTTTCGGAAGCTATAATCCGAAACCCGAAACTTTCGGATTTAGCAAAAAAGGTTTCGGTGCCCAACTCTACTTTAAACCCGGTTTTACATGCATCATTAGGGTGATAAATCAATTAAGTAATCAAACCTATGTCAGCAAATTATAGAATTTTATATATTGCAGATTTTTATGTACACAATGATGCATATATTTTATACATATTCGATATACAATACAACTATTACGACTAACGTTTTAAAATGTTCTATTACATTATTATTAAACGATGATTCTAAATGGTTCAACTCATTATTGAGACATGGAATTACCTTGAAACTTTCACAGGTTGTTTATAAAGTATCTAAAAATAAGGCTATGTTTCTAATATTCTCTATTAAAATGTAAGTTTTAGGCATTCGTCTTGCGGAATGTTAAAATTTTCGTCGATTCGAGCAAAAAAAGCTTTATCTTAAACATGAAAGTCAAAATTTAATTAGAAGTTTGCAAAAAAACCAACATAGTTACTTTGAGATAGTTCTGCCGCAGTGTTTTCAATTGAAAGAAATTAGATAAATAAGTACAATATTTGTGTGAAAACTTTAGAATTTTACGCTTTTCTTATAATTAAAAGACAAATAATTTGATCTATCATTTTTTAATTTTACTGATAAAAATCTGATCATAGTAAAATGATCAATATAACTGACATAGTTTTGATTACTTAGTTGATTTATCACCCTAATGCATCATGCTTTATTGCTCTTATGACTCATGATTTTTGTGATAAGACAAACCACAATAAAAGCCCACACCATTCACGCTTTTAAAATTTCACAGTTTTTTATTCCTACGAAAACAGTCAAGAAGAAAACACATATCTAAAAGGGCAGTATCTTTTCTCTCTTATATTGTTGTTTATAATTTACTCACTTGGATTTTTTTTTATAATAAATTTGTGGACGACCACCTATGAATTGTGTGCCGTCGGCGAATTATGATTATATTTTTGGTCGTTCCACTTTCTAATTAGCAATTGTGTGCCGTCGGCGAATTGCTAATTGAGAATCCATACGAACATTCATATGATGATTTTTTACTCTGAGAATGTTCAAGAATTTTTATTAATTGATCATGACATTAATTACTGCTGTACTGATTAAACTTTACTATATTTTGTACTTAATATAAGCAGGAAATGAAAAAATAAAATCGATCAAGAAAGAATAAATTACTTTTTGAGAGAACAACTTAATCAAGTCACGGGATCGGAAAGTTAAGTATTGCATGAGTGATTGATTGATTATGTAATACGATAAATGTACAATTTATTAACCATTGTGTAATTAATTTGAAGGGATATACGAAAGAAAAGATAGTTATACTGGGTCGCGCGAATCAAGGGGAAAAAACAAAAAGCTACAACCTATACTTACGTACCGAAGTAAGGACATGACTGTAAGTATAAAATTGGGTTGGTCACGACTCTCATGTGCGAGGAAGGGACACATAAGGACAAGAGAATATTGCCACTATTGGAAAACAAAGAAGAGCCAAGCGAACGAATTCGAAAATAGGAACTCAAACCCATTCGTGACCAGTGTGACGGTGTCACGGCTTGGGGAGAGACTTGTGTACTTCGTTGCCAATTTAACTTTGAGCCGTGAACATTGGGATATTTAAAAGAATGTAATTTATATTATTGGGAGAGCGAATATTATATATATTTATTATATGCAAGATTTATGTGTTAAGTTACATAAAAACGTTATGTGTGTTACACAGATATTAATTACCTCCTAAAGTTACCCCTTTAAATACATTCTCCTTCACTAATTCTCACGGTGACTATGAAACATGATTTAATAAATTTACAAATTATGAAGTAATTGCTTATGACAATTGACGTTGAATGTAGTAATGGGAAGAAAAATGAGGTAAAACTAAAAATGAAGTAATGGTTCGCGGAAAAATGTAGTAATCGAACCGGGTAACGTACGATCATCAAAAATGTAGTTAGTAATCGATCCGGGTAACGCACGATCATCAAAATGTAGTAATTGGAACCGGGTAACGTACGTACGATCATCACAATTCACGTGGTGGCAGATCGATGAAATTTATGAAATTTTGACAACTGACAAAATTTCCCGTGACAACGGTCGCGATTTGGTGTATTATATTTGGTGTATTATATTTGATATATTATGTTATTGTCATTTATTAAGTAATAAAAAATAATATTTTTGCAAGGGTAAAATTTAGACTATTCAGTATACATAGCTTTTAGTTAATATAAATTGGTTCATGATAGCAGAAATTTTTCATTTTTACAAATACTTTTAATTTTAATTGATCGTTAACATAACATTTCTAATCGATAAGACTGAATTTAATTCTAGTTGACTTAATGAGAATAAAAATTATTGATCAATGAATTTATGCTTCTCATTTGTAATTATGCGAATATAAAGATCTTTTATTAATAAAGGTACTCGATAATTTGTTAAGATCTAATTTATAAATTTGAAAAGAATAAACCTTAAACTATCAATTTAATTTCAAATACAATACGATACTGACTACATTTGATAGCATATACACATATTATTATGCGACAAATGAGTTTTTATTTATTTAAGAAATGATTTCTATGAGATTTCTCAGTTACAGTTAATGCAATTTTTGAGCAAATTGATAAATTACGAAATTTATGACGAACACAAGTGACTTGTGTTCGTCATAAATTTCGTCATTTATCAATTTGCTCAAAAATTGCTTGATAACATTAACTGTAACTGAGAAATCTCATAGAAAACATTTCTTAAATAAATAAAAACTCATTTTGTCGCATAATAATATGCGTATATGCTATCAAATGTAGTCAGTATCGTATTGTATTTGAAATTAAATTGATAGTTTAAGGTTTATGCTTTTCAAATTTATAAATTAGATCTTAACAAATTATCGAGTACCTTTATTAATAAACGATCTTTATATTCGCATAATTACAAAAGAGAAGCATAAATTCATTGATCAATAATTTTTATTCTCATTAAGTCAACTANGTATATGCTATCAAATGTAGTCAGTATCGTATTGTATTTGAAATTAAATTGATAGTTTAAAGTTTATTCTTTTCAAATTTATAAATTAGATCATAATTACAAAAGAGAAGCATAAATTCATTGATCAATAATTTTTTTATTCTCATTAAATCAACTAGAATTAAATTCGATCTTATCGATTAGAAATATTATGCTAACGATCAATTAAAATTAAAAGTATTTGTAAAAACGAAACTTTCTGCCATCATGAACCAATTTATATTAACTAAAAAGCTATTTATACAGAATAATCTAAATTTTACCCTTGCAAAAATATTATTTTTTATTACTTAATAAATGACAATAACATAATATATCAAATATAATACACCAAATATAATACACCAAATATTGTCGCGACCGTTGTTACTATCGAAAAATGGGAGAGCGTCAGATTAGAGGGCCAGATTTAGGTCAGCGATAATGAACCAGAGAAGGAATACAAGGGTTGAGTTTATGAATATAGGGAAAAGGGGATTCAAAAGAAAACAATATAAAAATAAATGAAAGTCAAGAGATACGATATAATAAACATTCATTAAGAAAACTTTATTATAAAGGAGGAGTCATTAAGATATTATCTGATACTATCAATCTTATCTTAGACCTAAACTCGAACCTAACGATGCATGAAGAGCGAACACATTGGGTTTATATACATGTTCAATATACATAATTAATTAAACTAATCAACTTCCTTCCGATATTACTAATCTTTAATTCCTTCAACACAAATAAACTTCTCTTCGCATTACAATATATATTAAGACATTACACCTGAAACATTAATCTCGAAATCTACTTTACTAACTCTTCATCGGGCTAGCAGATTTGCGATAATATTTAAAGGCTTCACGCGCTTAGTATTGTTCAACGAATTGTTCAGCCATCGAACCAATTCAACTTCACGCGTCACAGATTAATTTAGTATGAAATTCGGGTATGGTAATTATACATATCTATAGAAGAACAAATATAGTAATTGGGATAACAGTAATAAGAAAGATCCATAAATGGTAATAACGTAGGTAAGTATAGAGAAACAAATTAGGAAAGGGATGAAGGATATAATTAGTAACAAGGTGGGATGATAGGACAATCGGAATTAATTATTGTGACAGATTAAAATGAAATCGGATTAAAATGAAATTTTTCTATTTTTTAAGCAAAATTTTAAAATTTTTTAGGGGACATTTTTTAGGGGTTTTTTTAGCATTAGGGTTAGGGTTTATGGTTAGGGTTATTAATAAACAAGTATATGTGGGTTTTATAAGCTTTAAAGGTGAGCAAGTGAGGCCCCCAGTTTCATTTTAATCTGATTTCATTTTAATCTGCGACAATTATTATGTAAGGGAAAATGATGATCATAAGGCAGGGGTAGAATAAGGAAATGCTGTGATTTTGGGGCGCAGAGTTATTATTATAGTAACACCGTCACTGGTCACGAATGGGTTGAGTTCCTATTTTCGAATTCGTTTGCTTGGCTTTTCTTTGTTTTCCTATAGTGGCAATATTCTCTTGTCCTTATGTGCCCCTTCCTCGCACATAAGAGTCGTGACCAACCCAATTTTATACTTACAGTCACGTCCTTACTTCGGTACGTAAGTATAGGTTGTAGCTTTTTGTTTTTTCCCCTTGATTCGCGCGACCCAGTATAACTATCTTTTCTTTCGTATATCCCTTCAAATTAATTACACAATGGTTAATAAATTGTACATTTATCGTATTACATAATCAATCAATCACTCATGCAATACTTAACTTTCCGATCCTGACTTGATTAAGATGTTCGTTCAAAAGGTAATTTATTCTTTCATGATCGGTTTTATTTTTTTCATTTCCTGTTTATATTAAGTACAAAAATATAGTAAAGTTTAATCAGTACAGCAGTTAATGTTAATGATCAATTAATAAAAAATTCTTGAACATTCTCAGAGTAAAAAATCATCATATGAATGTTCGTATGGATTCTCAATTAGCAATTCGCCGACGGCACACAATTGCTAATTAGAAAGTGGAACGACCAAAAATATAATCATAATTCGCCGACGGCACACAATTAATAGGTGGTTCCACAAATTTATTAAAAAAAAAAAAAATCCAAGTGAGTAAATTATAAACAACGATATAAGAGAGAAAAAGATACTGCCCTTTTAGATATGTGTTTTCTTCTTGACTGTTTTCGTAGGAATAAAAAAACTGTGAAATTTTAAAAGCGTGAATGGTGTGGGCTTTTATTGTGGTTTGCAAGTTCATGATGACGTGAATTTTCTTATCACAAATGGGTTTGAGTTCCTATTTTCGAATTCGTTCGCTTGGCTCTTCTTTGTTTTCCTATAGTGGCAATATTCTCTTGTCCTTATGTGCCCCTTCCTCGCACATAAGAGTCGTGACCAACCCAATTTTATACTTACAGTCACGTCCTTACTTCGGTACGTAAGTATAGGTTGTAGCTTTTTGTTTTTTCCCCTTGATTCGCACGACCCAGTATAACTATCTTTTCTTTCGTATACCCCTTCAAATTAATTACACAATGGTTAATAAATTGTACATTTATCGTATTACATAATCAATCAATCACTCATGCAATACTTAACTTTCCGATCCTGACTTGATTAAGATGTTCGTTCAAAAGGTAATTTATTCTTTCATGATCGGTTTTATTTTTTTCATTTCCTGTTTATATTAAGTACAAAAATATAGTAAAGTTTAATCAGTACAGCAGTTAATGTTAATGATCAATTAATAAAAAATTCTTGAACATTCTCAGAGTAAAAAATCATCATATGAATGTTCGTATGGATTCTCAATTAGCAATTCGCCGACGGCACACAATTGCTAATTAGAAAGTGGAACGACCAAAAATATAATCATAATTCGCCGACGGCACACAATTAATAGGTGGTTCCACAAATTTATTAAAAAAAAAAAAAATCCAAGTGAGTAAATTATAAACAACGATATAAGAGAGAAAAAGATACTGCCCTTTTAGATATGTGTTTTCTTCTTGACTGTTTTCGTAGGAATAAAAAAACTGTGAAATTTTAAAAGCGTGAATGGTGTGGCTTTTATAGTGGTTTGCAAGTTCATGATGACTGAATTTTCCTATCACAAAAATCATGAGTCATAAGTGCGATAAAAGCATGTTGCATGTAAAACCGGTTTTATAGTTCCCCTAAAGCATACACAGTTGACTTTTAAAGGTTGAACTAGCGAGGTGTGCCTAAAAAGGATATGGCCAATCAGAGAACACATGCGAAAGAAAAGAAAACGAAAATACTTGAAAACTAATGTTTAAATCGAGTGATTCGGCGTGATTCGGCGTGATTCACCGTGATTCAACAAAGAGATGCTTGCTAGGGACATTCGAATCCGATAACTTCCGGAATCGACGTTACACAAGTATTTATATAGCGTTGTATTGTAAAACCAGAATTTTCGGGTCTAAGCAAACTTAAAAAAAAATTATGTCGGTGCAACACTTTACTAGTAAAATAGCTTCGTAGCGAGTGTCTCTTCAAGAAATCCAGTTGCATCATGTTGCATCACGCGAATAAAAGGTATATTTATTGAGAGTTGAAGTACTATCTACCGTATAGTAAGAGGTAATAAAAATATATTGTACTGCTTAATTCGTGAAGCTTAACGTTATTTTTCTTGCTTATTATTATTATTATTATTATTTAAGTAATCAACTTGTTTATTTTATTTGTTGGCTTTTGCAGACTGTTTTCGAAAGTTGTATATGTTCTTTAGGATAATAAAGAAATTGTAATATTTGAATTGCGCCCGTTGATTGGTTGGGTTGTTTAACTATTATCTATCTGTTTTGACGAAACGCGTATCACGTGGTTATGAACCAATTTTATGATTGGTCATAATTATACGATACCGTATAAAAAAAATGGTATAATAACCATATAATTGGTATAGTATAACAGATAATATACCTGATACCGTATAATTGGTAATTATAATTGTGAAACAAAATTAGGGGTCATGTACCCACGTGACATTTTCGTGTAAATAACCAAACGGAGTCGCGAAATTACACGGATCAGCCCGAAGAAGTCAAAAAACAAAAAAAACGCAAGAACATAAAAACGGCATTCTAAACCTACCTTGGGCCATTAATAAAAAATGTCGGGAAGGTAATTTTACCTATATTGGTCCTAATCCTAACCCCGACCCTAATGCTAAACAGTCTCTGATACGAATTTTAACTAAAATTTCAAAAAATCACGTGGGTACATGGCTTATAAAAATTATATGGTCACCTGACTGAATTTAATATTTATTAAATATTTAATAGTTATTTGCTGTATGCTATTTGATTTGCGGTAAGGTACAATTAGTGATGTGCCATTTATATGATACAGTACCTGGAAAATTTTAGCGTACAGTACGTACTGTACGAATAGTTATTTTCTGGCATCTGATTGGCTGGAACAAGTGATCGGCAAAATTTTAGCGTACAGTACGTACAGTACGTACAGTACTGTACGCGGCACTAGGTACAATAGTGTTCTAATGCTAGTAAAGCGCGATAGCGCTTTACAGTATTAGAACACTATTGTATAGTGATGTGCCATTTATATGATGTCTGAATTTTTTTAGCGTACAGTATGTACAGTACGTACAGTACGTATGGTTGTATAGCTGATAGTGTGTATCTGGTATAGTATGTGAAATACGTATAGTACGCATATGATATATAAACTATCTATATACAAAATTTTGCAAGGAATAAATTTGCTTAGAAAATAAAAGGCAGTTTCATAGCATAGCAGAAGTTCGTTTTGATTGGTTGTTAAAATACCCCGGAAAAATGTCGATCACACCTCGGATAGATTACCGGCTATACCCGGATAAAGTTTATTACGAACTTTTAATACTCTCTAAAGACGCTTTTACAGTACATTTAATACAGTTTAATAATTACTGTTTTAATTTAAATTTCACGAAATATATATCTATATTATTTATTACACGATAAATATATTATTTTACAAAAAATACTTTAAATCAGCTTCGCAATACATTATTACGCATACCCAAAAACCCTAAACACTACCACTATTACAACTTTTTGTATCTATTAACGTTATTTTATAAATTATATTCATAGCCTAAATATATACAATAAAAGGTTTTAGAATAGTAATTCAAAATAGTACTTTTTTTTTTTACTTGTAAGGTAAACAAGCCCAGTTAAAACAACATCTCACAATTTCACTTACTAATTGCTTAGATAGCCGAACCACCTTCCCGACCTTTCAAAATATTCACTTCTCATCTAGTTTCTTGAACTACCGTATCTCACTGTATCTCTCGTTGAAAAACAGTAGGTTTAAAGACGAAAAATAGGTTGCTTAAGTTTATTGTTTCGTCACGTATTACAAAAAAAAATTTTTATGTGGCGTGACGATTTTTACTAATAAAAATATTTTAAAATTACAATTGACTGTATAAATAAATGATCGTCGCCAATCATATTTATTCAAATTTTAGCCAATCAAAACGAACTTCTGCTATGCTCAGTTTCATAAAGGAAAATTTAAGATATGAATAGTTTTATGATTTGTTCTAGAATATTCTCAAAAATTTTTTGCGTACTGTACTATACGCGGCACATCACTACTATTGTACCGTAGTTATGAGTATATTTCGTGCTTGAATAACTGGATTATACGGCATTTATATTTGTTGGTTTTGCATACCAACTGTTGACCGGCGTTTGAGATTTTAAATTTTTATGCACGTGCGTTACACGCGTTGTCCGATATATTTTAAATCCGTTCCAAAATATTTTGGATAACGTGTGTAACTCACTGAAATACGAGCGTGGTCGGGCGAAAATTTTTTGCCTAATATCCGAAATAATCCGAAGACAAATGACAAATTGATTGCAGAATATTCAAGATTTTATATAACCAACACAGAATTATAAATGACCAACGTAGAATTCACACAGAAATTATGAATTTTGATGCACGGAATTTTTGCAGAATTTGTTTTTGTCACGGACGGAATTGGTAAGTTTTCACCGCAGAAAATCATCGTCCCTGATGAGGTTACGTAATCGTTTATGCAAAAACATCACAGGAAAAAACATCATGGTCATATATCTGGCATACGACAAATAACAGGAAATTTTTTTCATCGGAGTTTAATATCACCCATGTGCTGCTACGCAACACATGGCGTGATATTAACTCCGATGAAACAATGTCCTGTTATTTTTTCATCGTCTGCCCAACATTGTATACTTATCTGTTATTATAGTAATTATACGGTATAATAACCTGATATTTATATCAATTTTATTATACGGTATAATTTCCAACCCTATTGGCAACGTGAAATCAAAACAACAAAAATAACTTCACGTTACATCTATCCTACGATCTGATTGGTTAAATTATATAACTTATCTATTATATATTTAAAGCTGTATGAGTGGTATGGACATATTTGGTATATACATAATGCATCTATAATCGATTTACAGTACATTGAAAACGAAGATTGACACGATAAATTTAGTAACGCCCCTTTTTTTCACTGTGATAACAGCGTGAGAACGCACATGGCATATAACGTACCCGCATATATTACAGGAGCTATTATAATTAAAGGTTTAAAGGTACAGTTGGATGAAGATTCATGCAAAATATTCTAACTTGTATCGGTACACAGTTTTTTGTCACGTTCTAACGCTAAACAAATGTCGCAAAGATCGACTCTAAGAAAATGTCTTATAGAGCGCTTCGCAACTTTGAGTCTCTAAGCAAAGTTCGAGATTATACATGAAATTGTCGCTTACAAAATTTGAAACCGATCATAAAAATTTTCATTCAAGTTCTTATTATGTAAACATTATATGATAAATAAAAACACTAAAAGTATTAATAAACTTAAACAATTTAGTTTAAAATGCAGTGATTATGTCATAATACCTGACAAACTTTTGAGGAATATCCCCAATACGATTTACCAATTTGAGCTGGTAATCAAATCAAAAAAGGAATTGTAAACTAAGTGCGTAAAGATAGAAGTTTAGGGTTAGAGCACCGTCATTTTTAATTAGTGGATCAAGGTCGATTTAAACATTAGTTTTCAAGTATTTTCGTTTTCTTTTCTTTCACACGTGTTCTCTGATTGGCCATATCCTTTTTAGGCACACCTCGCTAGTTCAACCTTTAAAAGTCAACTGTGTATGCTTTAGGGGAACTTTAAAACCGGTTTTACATGCATCATGCAATTCGAAAATAGGAACTCAAACCCATTTGTGATAAGAAAATTCACGTCATCATGAACTTGCAAACCACAATAAAAGCCACACCATTCACGCTTTTAAAATTTCACAGTTTTTTTATTCCTACGAAAACAGTCAAGAAAAAAACACATATCTAAAAGGGCAGTATCTTTTTCTCTCTTATATCGTTGTTTATAATTTACTCACTTGGATTTTTTTTTT